>JAQFXW010000752.1:0-17099 GCA_034693945.1 Dendrobaena attemsi
ATACTCCTACAGGAAAAATTGCATCATGATGAGAAGATACCCAGTGCCAGACTATAATAGGCCTAAAATAAAACGAAGAAAATAATTCGAGTCTGGTTGCAAAAACGCCAAAGACAACGCGAATTGGCAATAATGAAATGAATTAACACACGGTGATCACGGTATGATTGGTATCGCCACAGTTTTATTGTCGTTTTCGTAAAATATATTTTGATTTGTTTTTATATAAAATTAATTTGTACTATTATTATTGCATCGATTAGAAGACCTAGGCCTACTTTAGTTTAACTCCATTGTTTGCGCCAGGCCTACAAATAGTTAATCCGGCACTGCGCAGGTTAAATCCACGTTACGGGGCACCACCATCCTCAGTGTATTATGACAATAAAAATACATTTAAAACAGGTTTGAAGAGCAATCATTTTAATTTTATAATAGCAAAGCGCTAAATGAAACGTTCAACTTCCACCAGTCTATACTGCATGTTGTTTTCTATGTTTTCGAAATTAAAGCTCCGTCGAGCATGAGCGATAGTAACCTCTAACTTCAATCGATATTACAGGGAAACGCATCTTTGAGATATATCTTGTTCTACATTCTACAGAATAGTCAATTATAACTTCAATTTGGCACCATTATATATTATTATTTCCAGAATATTGTGCTGATCATGGTGGTGTAATAGATTCTTTCTCGTCTTGTGGTCTCTCTCCATATGAGGTATCACATAATTACAGCTATCTATAAATATGAAGCATATCGAAGACATTGGCTCTCAAAGAAACTCTGCAGTTCAGCGCTCTCATAACCAGAACTCTGCTTGTAATCAATAAAATACTAAAAGGAAATGAGGTTGGCTTGTGGAAAGGGAAGAAAAAAACAAGGGTCCCCAAGGAAAAATGGATGGATGAGATACACGAAACAACTGGAAAGAATTTGGCAGAATTAAGGGACGCAACATCAAAAAGAAACAAATGGAGAAGCTTCATCATGGTGGTCGCTAGAGTTCAAAGAACTGACAGCACAAGGAGACAAGGTGTAGTATATGTGTACACTTTACACCTATTACTAACACTAGTATTTTTGACCTACTATTACAAACCCAATAAGTTTTGCCACAGAGGGCTTAGAAACGGTAACACGATTGCTCAGCTTTATTGACCTCTTCAGCAATTGATTGACAATACAAACATTCTGCATGTGGCTCTTGTGTTAAGGAATAATTCTGGTAAACACAGCCACACAAGCCGGCTAAGTTGGGTCAACAATCAATTACACAAATTGACAAACAATTGTTCATACCTAAAAGGAGCTGAACAACAGATGCATTACCAACCTACTACCCCACAAATGCTGCCCCAAAAGTAGCTCTAACAGCCTGTTGCTTCTCTTACCCTGCTTTCTCCATAAATTTCGGGATTGTTATTCGTTGTGTTCAGAGCTGTGAGTGCATCTTCGTGTGACTCAAAGTTAACGAACCCATAGCTACGAGACTTGCCAATCCCATTATTTCCGATGCGATCGAGGTCTCGCATAATACGGCACTATAACAAAACAAATTGCCATAAATAGAGAAATTTTAACAAAAAGTTACATGTATATAATAACAGTATATCTTTGGGCTAATATCGACAGAGGAATGTAAATAACCTAAGAGGTTCTAATTCAATCTTTCTTTAATGTTCTCAAAGAAACAGGCAGTGCAGGGGCGTGTTTAAGGGGGGATGTGGGTTAAAACCCCCCGAAAGTATTGTCATCAAATTTTTTCCATTAGTTTAAGTACAAAATCTTTGCAAAACCACTTCCGAAAATAGTTCTGCTGTATTTTTTTTTAGCGATTTGTCTACAAAAAAGGTTGCCAATATAATTTTACTGCAGTTTAGATGAAAAGACTCGAACAAATGGAACGAATGTCTTTAAAAATAGGTCATTAGTGTTTAATTTACAGGTGCAATATTGTTTTCTCGCTGTACAGAGAAAATTAAGGAATGTGATTAATCAGCGATCAATAACTAAAAAAGTCATCAGAAAATTTGGGTGCAAAACCCCTCCAAAAATTTTTCTGGCTACGCCTCTGAGGCAATAGTAGCTTCTGAGTAGTGGGGGACTTGAAGGGGCGGTATAGAAATGCGGAACGAATAAACGAATATAATGTCACCTTGTGCTGTCGATTCGTAGAATCCTAGCGACCGTCATGATGAAGCATCTCCATTTCCTTCTTTCTGAAGTTGCGTCCCTTAGTTCTGCCAAATTCATTCCAATCATTTCTTGAACCTCATCCATCCATTTTTTTCTTGGTCGCCCTTGTTTTCTTCTGCCCTCTCCACAAGCCAACATCATTTCCTTTTCTAATCCATCTGATCTCATAACATGTCCAAAGAACCTCAGCTTTGTTTTTATCACTATTTGTTGTAACGTCTCATCCTTGTCGATTAGTGTAATGTAATTTTTAAAAACACAAAACTAATACATTGATGAGGCCTAACGAGTCACACAGCTCTTTTATCTGTGAAGAAAATGGATTCCCAAAAGGGACTGGAGTCCCGCTATATAGGGATACCCGCTTAACATGACAGTAGGTAATTCATCTAGCACAAACGACAACCAACATACTGAAAATGAGTAAAAATTCCTATACTCGCTATTGCACATAATAAAAACTGACTGTGACATTTTCAATGCCCACCTCCAAAATATCCACTATGGGGCATGGCAGCTTCACTTTACATAATTTTAGCAATAAATAAATGTTATACAGAGGCTCAGACCACAGAACTTCTTGCTTTTCAATTCAATGCAAAAATTGCCACAAAAGTCACTTTTCGATGATTGATTGATTGATTAATAGGTACCCAGATGCTTAAGTTCAGAATTGTGGTAAATTTACATAGTAGAGTTGGCAAGTTCAGACTAGTTGTAAATTCAAATGGAACACTTGTTAAGTCCAGGACAGTAAAAATTTACATGAAGCAGCTAATACGATCAGAAATTTGTAAATTTATGCATAGCTCAGTGGAACTTACTTCTGTAATCTGGGATTTGGGATTTCCAGAGGCTTTGAGGAAAGTCTTACGAAGGGACTTGTCATCAACTGATACTGGAATATTTCGGATACAAAGTCTTGTTGCTGATACAAACACATTTGGGTTTTTCAACTTTTGCCTTGTTATGGCTTCAACCTGTTCAAGAAAAATGCATGAAAGAATGAAAGCATAAACTAAAAAGATTTGTGTTTAAGCTGATGGATAGAGAATAACAAACTCCACATCAGCAAATACAAGCAGCAAGAAAAACAGTTTTCTCACCAACCAGATTAGTTATCAACATAATAATCTTCGCTTTTTAACATCAAATTGACACCACACAGCAGGATCTAAAGGTGGTTCACGGTAAGTAAGTGCATCCCTTAATAATCCAATTGCTAACCGCACTTTGGTTATCATCTGAATTAAGTGAATCTGAATTAAGTACCAAACGTGTGATTGTCTATTAATTACAATTCCTCAAAACTAAGCCACATGCATTCGTTGGTTGACTACACATGTTCATGAGGGCCTGCATTTGGTGACTCTTCCAGCTGTGTACTGCTATTTTGCAACTTAGTGTGATTTGTTCATCATAACGACCGTAAACAACATTTTAGGCTAGAAAAAGTGCCTTTGAGTAGATGGTACTCCATTGTTGGTCACTCATCCATCATTGATCCATGCCCTAAGTAGCTCAACTGATGTTAACTAACACTCATTATTTTACCCCTCACTGTATCAAATGACAAGATCTTACCTTCATCCGCTTCACCAGGTCAGCTTTTGCAAGACCAGCTGCCTCTTGAGTTCCTGGTCGTATCACTAGAAAACAACAAAAATAAAGTAACCGAACAAAGCAAAAACTTCTGAAAACGTGTGCCGTAAAAATGAGGTAGATGGAGCTGACTTAGCCACTGGAGTACCACTTACATTTTCATCTTCTCTTTCACTGATTATTTCACTATAGGTTAGATTGAGTCATCTCTAAAATTATTCATCTACAGGCATTTAACGTCATGTCCAACAACACGATTGTTGAAATCTGGACACTCAATGGTTTTAGCTTGTTATGTTGCACCTTCATTTCAGTCAGAATAATCTAGGATTTCAAGAGTAGTGTCTAACAGTCCCCGAAATGTATTACATTTTAAACTTTATAGCAGTATAGAACCACATCAGCCAAATAATAATCTCCTAGCACAAATTTGGATAAAAATTTATACATATCTGGTTTCAACTTCGAACATGTTAAATATTTAAAAATAATAATAATAAATAAATTTATAAATCCTGGGAAATCACAAATACCACGGGCAAATAAAAATAGTAATAATAATTTTATATCATTATATGTGACCTCGGCCGAGAGAACGTACCACTTGTCGCTTTCTGGAAGAGGTAGAAAATGACATTTTAACTGATGTCATGAATAATGATTGAGTTTTGGTTCTTTCATCCAATTGATGATCAGACACCTGGGATACATTTTTTCCCAGGGTATTTCTACACGTTCTATATCAATATGACCAAAAGGTTGCTGAGTAGGCTGAAGTATTATAGCCATACATTATATACATACATATGTACATACAGCATTACAGCTATTCTGTAAGTTCTAATTTGTAAATGACGGTAGGTGCATAAATTTTGGAGTTATCATCGTCAGGCTGACATTTTACATTGAATTCTGAAAGTATCTGGTGTTGGAAACTGGCAATAAGTCCATTAGCGACAAGTGGTACCTTCTCTCGGCCGAGGTCACATATTATCATCATAATAATAAGAGGGAATAGAACTACTTCGGGTTAAAAAAACATAATAAGAATAATAAAAAGAATGATGAAGATAATTAATAATAATAATCGATTGTATGAACAGCTTAATTAAATATTAATCAAGAGACACACAAGTTAGAATATAACTAACATCCAACTCTGATAAGGTGCAAATTTCTTTTGTCGACTTTCTCCTTCTTTTGGTGGCTCTTCAGTTCATCTGCCTTTTCTTTAGGCAGTGCCAACGACACAAGAAGTTTTCTTCCGTCAAGAGCAATACCGTCCTGGTAAAGAAAAACAAATTCAAGTCATGTTGATCTAGATTTAACAATATCAATCACAAGTAAACATGAAAATAAGTTTGATATCGCATCTAATTTATAAGACTGTGTCATCCACGGATAAAAATAATTTCAAAATAGTTTTGTGACTCAATGTAATTCTGGTAATATTTAGTTGCAAAAAGTATGTTTCAACAATTTTCTACCCTTGCAGAGATTTGAAGCCCAAACAGACCAGCAAATAGGAAGCTGAATAGACAAATCCATTGACAAAATCGCTCATGGCTATTTACCATAGAAGAACTGGAATTGATGCATTGCTCAGCTTGTTCTTTGGTCTTAAACTGCACAAATGCTGTTCCTAAAACAGAACAAATCAAATTTTACACTTATCTTCTAAGTGGAAGGCCAACTTAAAATAACCAAGAGCACAAATCAAGACAAACAATTCTCATGCCAACCGGAAAGCATTGACAACAGTAAGCACTTAAAACTTTAAAAAATTCAAAATTTAAAACAAACTTGGAATTATCAATAGTAAAGCAATGCAATGCAAAGAAAGCATGGCAAACCTTTGGAGTGTTCCATAGCTTTATCTGTAACAACTCTGCAATAAGTCACTTCTCCAAATTGCTCTTCCATAAATTCCTCCAGATCTTCTTCCATTGACTCGAATGAAAGATTTCTTAAATGAAAATCCAGATAAGATAATGAATGAAAATAATCAGAATAGTAATTTGTCCTTAAAGCATAAAAGATATCCTACAACATATAATGATGCATAGATATACAATCCATATTACATTTCAAGAGCAGTTCATGAACTATATCAGAAATGCATTTGTAGACTTGTTACTATTGCTACTATTGTAATTAATACAGTAATCTAAAGTCACAGGTTCAAATATCGCTGACAGAGAAATTTCAAAATTATTTCTTCCCCCCATAGCCTGTAAGGTTAATTAAAACATGTGTTCATAATATGGGAGTCTCATTACCGAAACACATCTGCACTATATTTTATTCTCTGGGCAACTCACGGCACTCACATAATAATTTTATAAAGAAAATAGAAATATAATTTTTAAATATCCCACAATACCCAGAAAGGTTCAAAGTATCTCTGAATGGTAGCTCTAGAAAAGCTGACCTGATAAAAACCGTTCGTCCTTGATCCACGTCCTGTTTCCGATTAATAGGCTTTGGTTTTTCGGTTTTGTGCTGTTTTGCTTTTGCTTCTACAAATCCAGTAAAGTTAACAGATAAAGATCCTGCATCACTATAATCATCAAAATTTTGCCTCAATGGAATTAATACTCTAGCAGTAGTCTGTAGAGTTTGTTCTCTGAAAGGAGCTACAAAAATCATTTTAGATCACTGAAATGCACTCCAAGTTCGCCCCAGGTCAAACCATTAAACAGAAGACAATTAGCAACTTATGAATAGAAAGAAATGAATTGAACTGCTCAGTGCTCATTTGAAATGCACGAGAAAGTGATATGCAACTCAATGGTAGCTGAGCAGAATCTTTTGTAAAGTGCGTTTATAGTTAATTCGTATGCATGATCACAATGAAATGTGAACAAGAGGAACAGATATCAGAGGAAGATGCAGTCAGATAGTCAAGTGCGCAAAGTTAAGGACTTTTGAGCCGCTTATTGAAAGAAAAAAATTGAATTCGAGTTACGAAGAGGCAGCGAGTTACAAAGAGAGTGACAGTCACTTCCATTCCTTGAGGCAGAGGTGTGCATTGTTGCATACGAACTCATAAAATGTTGTTCTGCACTGTGGATCAGTTAATGCCTCTTTACTTGCTGATTGCAATCAATGAAGATTGAAGAATGATGTAGAGTTGAAACAAAGGAAGAAAATTCCAAAAAGGTAATGCCAATTAACCTATTAGCAATGAGCATATACTTCAGTGTATAAAAATAAACCCTTTTCATCATTAACGAATTAAGTGACAGCACTGGCCACTTATATAGCACCAGTTTAATAAACTTCTGAACAGCACAAAAGCTAATCCAAAACAACAGCGTGCTGCAAAACAGAAATATTTAAAGTTTGTACAGAATGTTGAAGATAAAAACTTAAATCCATAAAGAACTGAATTTATAAATTTACAAATGATAGGACATACCTAAGTCCGATGAAGAGTCATTTTCATCATCATCATCATCATCATCATCACTTTCATCATCCTCATCATCCTCTTCTTTGCCATCCTCATCATCATCTTTTTCCTCATCATCACTGGCATCTAAACCAAAACGGTCAACCATCTCATCTTCCTCATCATTTTCTTCACTATCATCGTCTTCGTCGTCTTTCTCCTCATCACTATCCTCCTCATTGGAATCATCTTCTTCTTTTTCATCCTCCTCCTCCTCTTGCTCCACTTTTCTTTTTCTCTTCTGCATCTGTTTATTTTTGGCATCATCTTCGATTGCCTCTGTAAAAGAAAACAATTCTCTGTAATTCACAAAGAAAATTCGTAAGCTTAGAGTGTAAAGGATCTAAGTATGACTTGGGAAAGAACGAAACTTAAAATCTTTGCACTCTAAGTCAAACCCGCATGTGGTCCGCCAGCTGCTTTTAGTAGCCCTCCAGAGCTGGCTAAACTGTAGCAATTTGTGTAAAATCATGCGAAAGACAGCCTCTCCGTCGTCTGCTTTGGGTGTTATTGATTCCTAATTTGGCTCCTAATTCAACAAAGTGAAAACTCAAATCCGGTTCCCACTACACAGATTTGCAACTATTCATTACAGCTGTTCATCAATAATTATGCTAACACATAAAAGATGACAAAATGCTCTTAGAAGACAATGAAATACTAAAGTGAAAGCGAGCACTCTTCTATAGATTCAGTTTCATCAAATATTTTGCTATCTTTAAAATAAACAAACAAACAAAATCGTCTCTTTTATCACAAAAAGCACATTGTCAGTTACCATGCACGTCAATAAATATCTTAAAAAAATTCAATTTCGTTTTTATTCTGGAAACATATTAATTCTGTATAGAAAACATATTACCCCTGTATAAAACCATGTTCTTTCCAAGTATTAAAACAGTGCGATGAAACATGGATTGCAGATGTTTCAGAAACTGCTATTTAGATAATAACATGCACACGGTGAAACACACCTATAAATGGTTGTCAATTCTGGACAGAATGAGAGATGATTGTGAGAATAAATTACCAGTCTGTTGACTCAGCTTTTCATACTTAGACTTCGGCAAACTCCAGTCAACAGCAACCGGACGACCTGTGACAACAGAAACTCCTCTTTACATTATTTTCAATACAATGTTATATATAAATTTATATTAACAAATATACACAAGATCCTCTCCAAAGCTAATTTAGCATACACTTATTAGTCCAAAATTTAGTTCATATGCAGAAGTGATCTCACAACAGCCGATCATTAAACAGCAGGTGTATCAGTTGTATACCTGTAATATTAAGAGTAATGGAATAAATGGGTGATAAACACTGCTTCTCGTCTGCTCATTATTGTGCACAGGGGCTTCTATCCCTATACCAAGTGGGTGCAAGTGGGCCCAGTAGAAAACAGGGGGAACCTTTCATAATGTATAATTTTCAGAAATAGGGGGAGGAGACTGGTCAGAGGGGATGGAAGAATATTTCTGAGGGGGGAAATGGAAAGTTATGTTTTTTTTTTAGCCCAATTGCTTGGGGGTTGGAAGCCCCTGGTTGTGCAGTACAATAAATGTTCTGCTTCTAGTTATATTCAGTTGTGCACGTATGTTTACAAGTGCGGGAGGCACAAACAGATAGAATTTACTGTAATTCAACTTCACTGGCTCGGGTCATTTTCTCTATTGAAATAACAATAAAAACCATCAAGTCTAATATTCTAATCAAGCATCAATTAATCAGATCGGAATTTATTAGTAAGTTACCTAGGCATTTGATGTATGCCATCTGTCAATGGAAATTGTTGGTAGACTCCACATATTTGCGACGGCCTGACTCTGGTGACTGTTCTAGCTTACTGTGCAATATTTTGATAACTAGTGCTACATGTTTTATATAACGATATTAATCATCATTTAGGCAAGCACAGAGACCACCTCTGAGTAGATGTTTTGAAGAAGCGCTAAATAAATGCTCTAAAAGTAATGAGTACAAGAGTTTTAAGCAACACGCTAAAGTTATTACTACTTTACTTCACAACTTATGTATCACAGTGAGAGAAAATTACACTGCTACATGCAAACTGAGATTAACAAGCGATGACAAGACGTAAGAGAAATCTGCCCCAACCTAATATTGATTTCCCATTCATTTCTTCAACTGCCTGGGCAGCTGCTTCCACTGCTGAAAACTGAACAATTCCAAAGCCCAACTTCTTTCCATTTGCTTGCTTGGGAATGGTTACTTCAACAAGATCTCCAAACTCTGCAAATACCTTTTTTAGCTCATCATCTTCACACTGAAAGAGAAATCAAACCATCAAGAGTACAATCAATGTTTAGAAAACAAGAGTTAAATAAGTTTCACATTTAATGCATACAATCTTGATAGTTCCTAAACTTTATATGTCTACATGTACAGTCTAATCTCTTTAATCCTTTACCAATGACAGGATTTATTTTATATGCAATTTAGCACACGCTCATCAAGTTAAAATAAAAGCACCAGAAACCTAGATGATTAAAAATAGATAACATCAAAAGTAAAATGCGACATCAAAAGTTAAAAGCAACTCAAAACAAAATATGTACAAATGTATATGAAAGGGGACCACAAGGCGGGAATAGAGTTTTGTATACCACCATGATCTGCACAAAATTCTGAATATAATGATATATAAAGGTGCCAAATTGGAGTATAATTGGCTTTTCTGTAGAAAACGATTTATCTCAAAGACACATTTCTTGGTAAAATCGATTTGAAATCAGAATCAGATGTCCAATATCGCTCATGCTCGATATTAGCACACACTGTAATTTCGTAAACATAGAAAACAACACGCAGAATAGACTGGTGGAACGTTTTAATTAGCACAGGGCTATTATAAAATTAAAATGATTGCTATTCAAACCTGTTTCAAATGTATTTTTATTGTCGTAATAACCCGAGAATGGTAGTGCCCTTATAACCTGCAATAGTTTTAAAATGCGAAATATATAGTTTTAATGTTTTGGCGTTTCGGAGTTAGTTGTTTTCATTGGTACTTTCTCTTTTTCTTTCTTCTCTTACGTTTCTTGAAACCATTTGAACTAACTTGCCATGTTAATTTGAATGAAACTGGGTGTCCCTGCTCCTATGGGCTATCGCTCTTTTGGGCTCACCCTTTGGTATCGTGATTGTTTACACTGAATGCTGCTCGGGTTTCATTTGCATGGTTTCAATAAACACTGAATTGATTGAATTGAATGTTCAATTTTCAAGCAAATATTAATTCTTATGATAGATTGGGGTGTCATCTAGTAAATTCCAGTGAAGACCTGATTTTGCTATCTTGATGGGTAATCATGTTCTAAGACCTATATCTTGGTAAATAAATCCTGCTTTGTGGTCTTTTTCATGTACCACATCACATATGTAGCCTATTATATCACTCACTTTAAATGATAGGTTTCTCACGATAAGCCGAGACTTTTTTGGGTTTGCCTCGGCAGACTGTGACTTTTCTTTCACCTCATGACCAAGTATATTTGCAGTCATCTTGTTCCCTATTACACAGCAGAAATAACAAAGACATGTGATATTATAACATTTGCGTTTATTTACAAGCCAACCAACACACCACAGTAAATAGCATTGAAACATGATCGTAAAATCTCCTGGTCTTATTCACCTTGTCTGACTATTGGGTGCCAACCCGTTGTACAGCAGGCCCTAGGGAGTGGAAGGCTGAGGTGACCTAGAAGGGACCTTTGATTTCAAACAGCATCCTTACTAAATCTATAAAATTATTAAGAAAGAGCATTACAATTAACAATCCCACTTCCATTATATAAAAACTGTCATCACAATGTCTGTAGAATCAGTTTTCCAGCATCTTCTTTCAATGCAAACTCAAAATTAAAATTGTATGCCTAATATCCTGCATTCAACCAAATTAGAAGCATATATATATATATATATATATATATATTGAAGAATTATCTATGAAGCTGTTATTGTGCTCCAATTATATTCATAGATTCTATTCTGTGCTAATTGCTTTAATTTTCCTCAAATTCTCCACAACTTCCATTGCTGCTTAATTGTTCACATTTATCACAGCTTAATCAGGTCATATTTCAAGTTTGCACTAATCTTCAGGCAGAAACTTATTACTTGTAAATAAATTAACTCCAATCAACTATAATTCATATAGTTCCCAACATGGTCAGCATAACACCTGCTGAAGCAAGAATGTTAAATTAGTTAAACAACTGAACTAGAAAAACTAAGAATCATCAGAGCTACTATAGAAAAAAGATGAGCAGGAATGTCTTACTCAAAAATCTTCTCGCAGCAACAATAGCATCTTTTTTTCCACGGTACAAAATGCTAGCCAATTTTTCGCCACCTGCGTCTATTGTAAAATTTATTTTTCTGATGCTTTTAGGATTTCCTGCAGAATCTGTAACTTCCTTCTCATCCGTGACCCCATGCACGATGACAGTCCGAGATGCAGCTTCTTTCGACACATTTTCCTCCTTCTTAGTTGCCTTTTCTTCTCTTTTTGCTGTTTTTCCTTCATCAGTCTGTATAACTGGCACTTCTGAAGAAATAAGATAATATCTGTAATGATCAATTGTCTATAAATAAAGCAATTGGGTCAATGTTTTAATCTACAAAGATGACCAGGCAAGTACCTGAACGTGAAGAACAGGAGTTCCCAACAGGTTGCAAGTACACTGTACAATGCAAATGGCCAGTTTCACAGTGCCTTACAAAAAACTCACAAAGGCAAGTGTTTCGTTCTTGGTTCCTCGAAAGTCTTTACTTTAAATACAGCAATTAAAATGTCTTGCCTTTCAGAGAATTGTACAGTGTGCCTATGTTCACTATGAACATCTCCGTAAATAAAATGCTTTTCTCAGTAAGATGCTGAATATAAATACGATATCACTATGGCCGCTTCAGTATGTCAACGCCTACTCAGCACGGGAATGAACGTACTAGAGTCAGGATCACCTCCGAGTAGTCCCATAAAGAGGGGCTATATAAATTCACGAATGAATGAAATCACACGATTAGTGCAGTCACTGACAGGTTCAAATGCCATGGTTTTTTAAATTATAAGTTTAAAAGTCCACTTTAAAAACCTGTGTTGGATGTATCCTCTTCTCCTTCCACCTCTGAGCGCTTTCTTTTCTTCTTCTTTGATTTAGTCGCATCCTTTCCAGCTAAACTTAACATCAACTTCCGACCTCCAAGATGATGTGACTGTTTCAGTGCAGCTGACACGTCATCTCTGAAAAGTCAAATGAGTAACTGATACTAACTTCTAAAAATGGCAAGATAATTTAAATATTGAAACAAAGGAGATTTTAAAATTTCAAACTTATAATTAAACAGTAAAATTACGCAATTGAGGTTTCATAATTTATGGCATGGAATTTCTCTCTTATACTTCTGAACTTGTTCCTTTTTCCATCTCTACTCTAGTTTCAAACTGTGGGTTGATTCTTCCTTCTTCCTAAGAGCTTACTTCAAATGTGTAGGTCAATGTGGGGCGTGGCAGTGTAGTGGTGAAGGTCACTGCCTTGCAAGTTGCAACCGAAGGGTTGCAGGTTTGCTTCCAATCTGTCACATAGGGACCCTTACCAAGTAATTCACTCAAAAGTTTGCTCAAGCGCTTCGGCATATAAAACTCTGACACCCCTGCGGGCTGTAGTCGAGACCGCCTCTGAGTAGTAGTGATCCGTACGAGGCGGCATAGAAATGCACAAATACAATACAATGGATGTCTTATAATACAAGCACTGCAACTGTTATCATTGCGTTTCAGAGTTTCAGTGCAGCTTTCACAATTGTTATGCACTGATACTCAATGTTTAACATTGGAATCTAAAGAAACAGAGACAGAGAGAGGAGCTTCTGCCTCAGGACACAAGGGAGATGGTTCCAGGCAGAAGGGTCAACATAACAAAGCTGCAAGCTTGGGCACTAGGCAATGACACCTTATATGACACTCCATAAAACCACAAGAGTATGTCCCATAAAACAAAAACAGAACAAATAAATTTGGATTTCTAGCTTCTCCAGAGAATAGGAAGACTGATTGAACTGCAAACTACACTGTGTCCGGAAAAATATGGAACCCCTACAATACATGGATGAAAAAACTATAGTAGGCCTAGATAATTATCGATTTAATACATCTTAACAGATTTTTAATCTTAAAATATTAGTTGACTACAATGTGTAATTTCTTAAGACAATTTCTTGACTATAGGTCCCATTAATTTTGTAGTTTTGACGTAGAAATTATGTAACAATTTGTCTTTCTCGTTGAACACCATTTTCTACGCAAACATTTTCATTCATATTTTATTATCTACTATAGATGTTTCAAGCACATGGTAGGGTTCCATATTTTTCCGGACACAGTGTAGATAGATAAAACTAACAAAATATAACTATACTACTTACTCTGATGCAAAAGTGACAAATCCTACGCCTTTGCAGTTGGCTGCAAAATTAACACAAGCATTTTAATAATACTAAAGAAATACAATGCAACTCAACAAATACAATGCAATTCTATTTATTCATAACCTACTTATGCTTGAATCTATATAATGCACAGTTTGCCATTTGCTATGCATTAAATACATGAAACATGGCAAATCATGAATTTTGTTTTTGGGCTTTTAAAATGTGTAATTCTTTCAAGTTCTTTAACTAATATAAGTAATTTTTGTGTTATGAGTCTGAATCATTCATACATTTAAAAATTATATAGTGCCCTTTTAAGCATAATATATTTTAGTGAGTTTCAAGTGGTGGGACAAGAATTGGACCAAATGAAGGTTTTTAAAGGACTTTTTTATAACTGCACAATCCTAGCCCTTAACGATTAGGGAGTCTGGAGAGCTTACGACGCTCCCCCAGCAAGGTCTGAGGAGGAGCCCCAGAAGCCAACGAAATTTTGACAATTTCACGCCAAATGGAGTACATTTTGGCCTTTTTTACTTCCAATTAACAATGATGATTTTGAACCTCCGACTATTAATCAGGGCCGTATCATCCACAAGGCTGACGCCTAGAGGCTCACCTAAGCCTAGGGGCCCATCAACAGCAATAATTATTTGACTTTTATTTGTTATAACACGGCAATAAATGCTGCTGTTTGAATTTGGATAATAATAGACAAATTTTAATTCATTCTCGTAGAAGAGAATTATTTTTTTACTCCTGCTTTAAGGTCATTTCGCAAGTTGTACGAAAGGAGATCACGATTCGAAATCACGCAGGGTCGTAATGTCGAGGGGCCCATAGAAGCTTGAAGCCTAGGGGCCTGCTATGGGTTAATTCAGCTCTGCTATAACTGACCAGTTTTTCTTAGTATTTTACAGAAACGGTAAACTACTAATACAGACTAGACCAATGACACTGGTCACTGTTAGTATTCGATCTGGAATTCTAGAGACTTTTGTAATTTTTATAGAACTTTATAGAACTTTTCTATATAAAAACCTCAGCTCTAACACTAGTAGCAACAGGCCTAAGAAATTGACCGTTTGTTGAATGCTCGATTGGTCGTGCCTTTGTATTTATTGCAAAGTGTATATTGAACTTCTAAATGCATCCCTTTGTATATTAGCACTTGAATGATTTCAGACATGGACATTTCTCAGTCAGCCAATTCAGATTAAATTTCAATCCCTTATAGGGTTCAACCTTTTTTTTCAACTAACACATTATTAAAGATTTGCATTTAGACGCAGACAAGCAAACTACTTCCGGTTGACCAGTTCGGCTAATTCCCATGACGGAACAATGTCATTGTCATAGCCTATGTACGTTGTGGTCCTCTTATCCAGAGGACAATGCTAGGCTTGCTAGGGCCCAAAGTCCTGCGTATGACCACAGTATATACGTAAACTGTGGTATGACTACATTTCCTAGCCTACTAGGCTAAGCTTACTTATAATAATTATTATTGCAATTGTATTGTAATAGGCTATTTAAGTTCTAATTTAAATTTGCTTCCAAAATCATATTTTAAGATCACAAGTAATGCAAATACCTCACATACTAGTGGTGGGACAGTGGTAGGATAACAGTTAGTGATGGGACAAATCCGAGTAGTAGTGGGACATTTGTCCCACCACTTAAACAGTTAAAATATGCCCTGCTTTTAAGACACCAACTCAGAGGCACCCCAGCCCCGCATAGCCACGGCTAAGTAAGTTAGACTTCAGCAACTTGTAAAATGTAGACAGGTTGCTCCAAGGGGGTAGGTGCATATCTAAAGAAAGCCCATTCCAGATGGAAGGACGAAGAAATCCTGTGTTGCCTAACAGTGGAACGAGGGACAATGAGCAGACCCTTGGCTGAGGGATGGAGGGTTTGACGGCCCTCAGCTTCAGAGACTGGACAGCAAAGTTCCCACAAGCAAGAAGCAACATTATGCACTGTGATACAGGAAGCCAATGTAAAACATCCCACATGTATGCCGAGACGGGGGCATGTTTTGGAATGCAAGTCGCAGTGCGGAAGATTCAATCAAGGTGCACAAGACGTTCAAGCGGGAGCAACAAAGACATGAGCAATTGAATCACAAAATTTGTTTCATTTTATTTTATTTACACATTTCTATACCACCTCTCTAGTCCACTACTACTCAGAGGCCGTCCCGACTACAGCCCGGAGGTGCTTCGGAGCTTTCACGCCAAAGCGTCACGAGCATTATTGTGAGTGAAGGACTTGCTCAAGGTCCCTAAGTGTGGCTTGGGTCTGAATCGAACCCGTGATCCTTCGGACGTAACGTGGCGACTATCCCACCACGCCCCACAAATCCCAAATATCTTACATCGCCCGGCAAAGGTGTAGAATCGGGGCGTGTAGAATACATACAACGAAACCGCTAAACCTCTGCTAAACCGCTATTGGTTGACCTACAAATACACTGTCTATACAGCATAGAGAATAGAGAACACACTCTATAGTAAACAGTAAGTAAGTATGTACTTTAATGAGACCGCACAATTATGAAAAATAGAATAGGGAGTAAACAATAGTCATTTATATTTATATAGCATTCGATTGTGTGGTCTAGGACAAAGGGAGTAGGTAGCATTCTTAACAGGAGGCAGTAGACAACTTAGGACATGGCTAGGATTAAATAGAACAGAAGAAGAGCATAGAGAAAATACTAAGGAAGAGAATACTGTAACGCCACTTGTGAAATTCACGCGTCTTTTCAGTGAAATTCGCACGGCTCGTGTTTTCAGTAAAATTTCAGACAACATGAACGTGTTCGAAGTTGGCGATGTCTGTCAAAGTAAGTTGTCTGTAATACAGTACCTACAGAGCCAGAATATTTTGCACAGTGAGGTGACATGCGCCAACTGTCAATGCCCTATTCGCATGCAGGTGCAATCGGCCAAACTCGCTGGCTTTGTCTGGCGCTGTCCCCGGTGCCAGAGCAAGACCTCTGTTCTGAAGGACAGTTTTTTGGAGGGATCGAAAATTCCCCCGAAGAAATTGCTCTATATTTTATTCTATTGGTCTTCCAAAACAGCCTTGACAACGACCGTACAGCATTTAGACCTCAATAAACATACTGTCGTGGATTATTATAATTTCATCCGGGACATTTGTTCATGGAAACTGCTCCAGACCCCGGTGGCTTTGGGAGGTCCTGGGAAGGAGGTGCAGATTGATGAGTCCCTATTGGTTAGGGCCAAATATGGTCGAGGGCGAAACCTGCGCAACCGAAGGTGGGTGTTTGGGGTTAACAGCAAAATATCAAAATTAATGGCTGCCTTGGTCCTGGATATTGACCGAGAGTCGTGAGAAATCTGGAGACTCGCTG
>JAQFXW010000753.1:0-17099 GCA_034693945.1 Dendrobaena attemsi
TAAACGTCGTTCTTTGGTTCGTAGATGCACATTGGGAAGCTGAGATTTCCCAGTTTTGCAGTGACACAGTTAACATCCGACTGATTGTCAAACTTCTCTGGTTGAAGGACTTCTAGATCAGACTTCTTGCAGTTGACTTTAAGAGTTTCTTTCGTAGCCTTAAACCTCAGAAGTTTCCTTAAAGGATTCAGGTCAACGTTAGATGTACCAAGCTGGAGAAATATTGCTATGCCAATCAGAAGAACAAATCCATAAATCATTATCCGCGATGCTTTCTTCAAATTCATGGTCAAGTTCTGATAGGGCTAGCTTAGTTTAAACTGTAGTTACGCCTGAAGTAGAGACCTAGATCTGAAATATGAAATTCACATTTTTTAGTCACTCTTTAATCTGATCGTTTACGTTTGAAAGATATTGGGCCGTTTGTTTCTATTTGCATCTGTCAATATAGTCAGGTTCCATATGTAATTTCGTTAAACAATTTTGGAGATTATGAAAACTACATATATTTTTTTAACCTTATGGTCTTACAAATCAGAAAATCTTTGATTCCATTTTGTCAGATGTGATTATGGCGGCCATCTTGGATTTGAAAAATGGCGACCATTATAGGCTAACTTATTAATTTCTCAGGGCACGAATTACCTAGGAAGAAAGTTTTAACAGCCAAATCTCAGTTTTAGTGAGTGGATAGTTCCACAATAGAAAGTTGAAATGAATAATTAAGGTCATTTATCCATGTTTTGACGGTTATTTAGGCTTTTAACAACCAGTTAGCTTACGTAATTTTATAAGTTCCTTATTGTATACGTAATTTCATTATTAATGTTTTGATGAGTATGAAAACTATATCTTTTTGGAAACTTTGTAGCATGA
Organism: Dendrobaena attemsi; assembly: GCA_034693945.1. Taxonomy (NCBI): domain Eukaryota; kingdom Metazoa; phylum Annelida; class Clitellata; order Crassiclitellata; family Lumbricidae; genus Dendrobaena; species Dendrobaena attemsi. The sequence continues at coordinate 877 of JAQFXW010000753.1, forward strand.
CACATCAGAAAGTGTTTGATTCCATCTTGATCAGATGTGGTTATGGCGGCAATCTTGAATTCAGACAATGGCAACAACTGCTATAAATGGTTTAAAGTGCTAATTTAGACATGTCTCCGCTTATGAATTACCTCAGATCATATTTTGAACGACAGAATTTAGGAGTAAAAAATGCAGTGTAGTAATTTTAGATTGATATCTTTGCCCATAGTGCCACTTTTGTTTAATTTTTATATAGGGCCTATGCATGCATACTTAATAAAGCGAATTATTAAGTATCTCCCAAAAGCATTTCTCGCTCGATGCTTTGCTATATCTATAAGTTGATCAATGTCTTTTCTAACAAATATATTACATATGTTGCCAAAACAATGCATATAAATAGTTGCAAAAGTGACCTTTGGCAAGCCCTCACAAACATGTAGTCCATCAAAGTTGGATAAGTTGCGATGAACTATAACCAGAGGCTTCTCTCCCTATACCAAGCGGGCGCAACTTGAGCTCAGTGGAAAACAGTGTTTCCATATATGAACGTGGGTTGGGATACCTAATACGAGGCCTAACAGTTTCATAAAATTCTTGTTTTTGTTCCTGATTTTGAGACCCTTGACTGAAAATCTAGACTGGCAACAATTATTTTCCAAATCAGCATAGTCGATTTAGTCTAGAAAGCATTATTTCCAAACATGAACATGACTTGGTATATGTAATACGAGATCTAGACGAGTTCACCGACTTTTCATTAAAGTTCTTGTTTTTGTTCTTGATTTTGAGACCCTTAGGCTCAAAATCTAGCCTGGAAACAGTGATTTTCGTAATCAGCAGGGTCGAATTAGTCTGGAAAGCATTGTTTTCAAAAATGAACATGACTTGCCGCTTGCATTGCCTTTTTGTGGCTTCTCAGCTTAACGCGCCTAGACAATTTTGATGTTGAGCAAAGTTATTGGGTCAAATTGCTCTTACCGCTTGTGACTCCTAGGGCACGTACTGTATTCGATCGATTATCATTTGCTGAGTTGGATGATTATGATCAAGTGAAGAAACATTTGCTTCGTGAGTTCAAGCTGACTCCGAGAGAATACCGTTCTAAATTTGTTGATGCTCGAAAAACAACAGAGGAAACGTATACAATGTTTACTGCTCGACTTAAGAATTTGTTGAATTACTATATTCGAAGTAGGAAGATCGACAGAGATTTTAACAAATAGTTTGATCTGTTGGTGGTGGACAAGTTGAAGGAATCACTACCGCCAGGTCCTTTGCATTTTGTGTGTAGGAAGGAACAGAATGTTTTGAAGCTAGTATGGTTGCAGATCTAGCTGACATTCATATCAACAATAGAATTGGTATTGGTTACACAAGCAAACCAAATTATGAAAGTAGAAGTAATGTGAACCAAGGTCAAGGTGGAAAATGGACGAATAATCAAGTGAGTGGAAATCAATTTAACAAAAAGGAGGTTCAATTCAAATTACTGCCCAAAAATGAAACTGGTTCAGGGACGAATAATCAGCGACCATGGTTTTCTAAGAGTCCACCAAGGGTTATGTCAAAAAGTAATACCATTTTCAATGGTTGCAAAAAGAGAGACAGAAATGAACAGAAGGGACAATCGCCTGTCCAGACAGTGAAACGTTGTCATAACTGTGGTTCTGACCGACACTTGATTAAATGGTGCCCAGTTCCTGTGAGGTCATCGAATTATAACAATCGACAAGCAGAAAACACAAGGGTAAATCAAATTCAAGTTATTGCAGATACGGAAGATGAGATCTTGAGAGTGGAACAAAAAACTGAAGTAAAGTCTGTTATGAAATGTGGCATTGAGAGAGAAATGCTGTTAGAGAAAACAGTTCAGAATAAAACTGTAACAACAGGTAACAATCAGATATGGAAGAGATTATTGTTACAGTATGTTGATGTGGAACTAGGAGGTTCTGAAGGAAATATACCAGTCAAAGGGAGTGCATTAATTGAATATGGTTATCAAATTCCTGTTATCAGTGAAGAACTGCTTACTGGTATGAAAGTGGAATCAATTGGAAAATTGAATTTTCAATGTGTAGCAGTAGATGATATACCTGCTCAATTGCTGAAAGTTGATGTGAGACTTGGTTCTCAAGAAGTTACAAATAAAACACAGTTGCAGATACTGACACCGTATGTAACATTGATATGTGCAAGTAATTCAAATATGGGAAGTACAGAAAGATTTGTGCTACATCCAGAAATTATAGCAGAGCTAAAGCCGTACCACAAGTGCAAGTAAGAAGTGATGAAGTGCAAGCGAATGTGATAACGAGAGCACACAGTCAAAGAATGCTGAACGAGGAAATGGAAAATTCAAGTGATGAAGAAAATGATATCAGTGAACAAAATGTAACAAATGGAGGAATAACATCTGAAATGAATGAATAAGAGTTGGTTGCATGTGAGAATGGTATTTCAAATGAATCAGAAGATGAAAGCGAAGGTGATGTTGTTATTGCAGATTTGTTTGAAGAGTGATAAGTGTTACTGTTTTGCTCTACTACACTTCATCTAATTCATCGAAGCCAACCTGCTTGCAATCGCAGACTTAAAATGAAATTTTATGGGTTTACTATTCATATAAGCAACCCGAAGAGGAGCAACACTCCAGCAGTAAGTATGTCAGCATTTGTAGAGAACATCTCTCTGAATACATATCAGAGAATCGGAAAAATCTGCGTTGAGAAAGAACTCAATTATCTAAGAAACTCCTGTTGCAAGTGTGAACTGAACAAGCTCGAGCCTTTGGTTAAAAAGTGTCACCAAAGCCACAACTTTGTAGGTCTTGCACCCATATATATTCTGTCTTTATAAAATGGTGTCAACCATTACTATACGCAATACTTCACTCCAGAGGCTCGAAACAAATTCAGATGATTCAGCCATCCGTTTCCATTGGTTTACAAAGCCATGTTAGATTAATTTGGTCATGTGTGAACTCTTGATCTCTAGGTCACGAACTTCTACTGCGCAGTGTCGCTCTTTTTCTATTGTTGGCCCTGCACTTTGGAATGGGCTTCCACTTACTTTGCGTTTATTACCTAAAGTCTCTTCTAGTTCCTTTTATTCTTCTCTTAAGACTGTGCTCTTTCGCCGGGGCTGGTTTGGGAGTGCCTCTGAGTAGTGTTCTTGAATGGGCGCTTATATAAATGTGTTAATAAATAATAAATAAATAAATATGGGCCTATAGGCCTACATATAGCGTAATATTTTCGTTTATTAAGATTCACAGTGACACACGGCATTATGATTACAAATACACGATACGCCTAAAAGTGGCGTAACGAGCCGAAATGCCGCCCGGGGAGTCGCGAAGACCTAAATTGCCGCCTTCTGCGGCCAAAATTAAACTTTCTCACGACTTTTTTCATTGACCTACATTTCACAATTTCTTTCCTTTTCACACAACCCTCACTTTTGCCGCCCCTTCCGAAATCAGCCGCCTTTTGCATTTCGCGTCAAAATTCACAGATACGACCTAATTCTTGATAAAAGAGCCTATTTTCACTACTTTTTTTTGTCTCGTGAACCCCCATTTTGAGGCCCCTACCAAAGTGCTGCTCGGGGCGGTTGGCCCCGCCCCTTTCCTCGGTAGCCTACGCCACTGGGCCTGCAGGTTATTACAGGAGTCGAATTTAACCTATGGCAACCACGCGGGACACCACATGCAATCTAGCCTACATGTCGATTTACAACGCAGTCTAATGAATGAAGGATGAGTCTTCCTGAGAGACGTCCTTTCTTGTATTGAACTCGGTTTGTCTGCACTTCACGCCAGGGTGTATCCAAATCCAATGCTCCACAGCAGCGATTCCGTTAGTGTGCGTTCCGGCGCCTGGGATTCCAAAATTTTGAAGCTGGACTCCGAAAAAATAAATGCGGCGTCCATGGACGCCCATCATTTGTGAATGGACTCCAAAATAAATTACCGCGGGTAATAAATACCGTGTTTTATACAAACTGCGTTAAAAGAAGGTTAATAAATATCGCGCTCGCGCACGAATGTCTTCATACACCAACATTGCATCCACTCTTCATAAAAACGCCGCCTTTGGTTAGTCATAGGCTATATTCGGAATCTGTGCCGATAATAATAGACTTATGTCCCTATAAGCCTATTGGACTCCAAAAATAGATGGGTGTGGAGTCCAGGACTGTTCTTTATTTGACTTGGACTCCAAATTTTGCGATATGATGCGTCCATGACTCCAAGATTCCAGGCTTTAACGGAATCACTGCTCCACAGCCCTCGCCATGCAAAATATTTATATAGCGCTCTCTAGGTACCGCACAGAAAGGTTCTGCACTTACAGTTTGAATGGCGACAACACCGGCGCCTGCTATAACGTATGAATGAGAACAAATTGGCTTTAACCCCGTTACGTAACATTTGCAGCGAATTGAAGCGGACATTTTCCAGAAGGAACATATTGCCCAAAATTGCCGAATTTCTTGTTGGAAAATATATGGCCTACATGTACGTACTGTTGTTGTACGTTATTGTTGTAGATTGAACAAAAAACTGATCAGCTTACGATTCTTCTGAGCATCGTCAGAGTGTCTTTGGTGATGTATCGCCTGCCTGAGTCTTGGCTGCTGCTGCTGCTGTGTCTCGGTGCTTCCCTCTCCTCCTCCTCCTCCTCCAGCCACTGTCTCTCATCCTCCCCCTTCCTGTCGTCAACATCGAGCGCAGCCGTCTTCATCAGCAGCGACCTCAGTCGACTGACCGCAGAACCAAGTGGAGTGGAACGAAGACGAGGATGCTGCTGCAGCTGACGATTGTCGAGGTCGATCAACTGCCTCTCCTCCAACAGCTGTCTGACCTCTGACCTCTGCAGGTCGTCGCCCTCCCTGGCACCTCGAAATCCATCGCTTTCTCTCCCTCCTCCTCCTCCTCCTCCTCCTCCTCCTCGTCTGTCTCCTCCTCTTGATTCTTGTCTGTCTGGTCCTTCCCTGCTTCTTCCTAAATCGGACGCCTGGGCCGAATCGTCGATACCCGATCTCTTTCCGTTACCTATAATAGCAAAGCGAAGACAAGCAAGCATCACCAGCTGATCCACTGCGATGGCAACGACAATGACGATCGAGGTCGACAGTGATTACGACGACCAGAATAGGATCACTACAACAATGATGTTGTTGTTGATGATGATGATGATAATGATGATGATGATAATGATGATAATGGTGATGATGATGATGATGATGATGATGATGATGATGATGATAGTGATGACAAAGATAATGACGATGATGACGACGACGATGATGACGATGATGATGATGGTGATGATGATGATAGGTGAGGTGGTATGATCCGATCATGAAGAAGTGGTAAAGTGGATGATGAGCCAGGAGAAGGAAAGGAAATAGCACTGGATAAAGGAAGGAATGGGTGGCGGAAGAGACGATTGTGGAATTGTGGGGACTGCAATGTCATGGGCCAATGAAGACTACAATAACAAAACAGTAGGATTTGAGATGTTATTATTATTATTTTTTACCTGAGGTATCAATGATCCCTGGAGATTTCAAAAATTAGGAGGGCCTAGTTCTGGAATGGCTAGTCTTCGCAGGTGGTGAATGAATAATAGCGATGATGATGGCATGATGAACTATTGGAACTATCAGATGAACTGTAGGAAAGCGAATAAGGGACAGAAGTAGGCCGATAGAACTGGAAAGTGGACTCGGTTTAAAGAAGCGACGCAGTTCCGGTTTAGGCCTCTACAGTACAAGGGCTTCCATCCCTATAACAAGCGGGCGCACTTGCACAACCCCCCCCCCCAGTGGAAAAGAGGGGAATCGATCATTTAGAATTTGTATCAATTTTTGCCTGAAATAGGAGAATCACAAATAGGGGGAGGGACAGATGAAATTTTGCCTCAAATAGGAGGAAAGAAGTTTTGAGCCCGGTTGCTAAGGGGGAATAGAATCCCCTACCGGTATAGACCTGCGTTAATGGCCAGGTGGAAACCATAGACCATATTCCTATATGCTTGGATTGATAGCACAGAAATGTCTACGCCAGCAATGGGGTCGGTATCTGCGTTAGAAGGCATAAAAACTAAACAACACAACAGATTGAAGGCACTTCTCAAAGTCTGTCACGTGAAATGTAGCTTATTCCAAATATCGGTCGACAACCTCGCAGGCGACACAAAAATCAAGACCAAGACCTTTGGTCTCAAGACCAAGGCTTTTAAAAACGAACTGATGCAATTTCTTTTAGTCGTTCACCCAAATTTTGAAATTTCTATCCTATTTACGCTCCCAAAAATCTGATGACCTTTTTTTGCATTCCACCAAAATTTTCACATTTTCGGGCTAAAATTGATTTGTCATCATCTTTTGGGTCACGTTTTCTTCTATAGGGCCTACTCTACTTTCTGTTAGGCCTACATGAAACAAATTTCTGTGGATATTTTCGGGTGTGTTTTACATTTTAAATAGGCCTACATGTGAAAAATTAAAAATACATGGCAGAAGTCTTTCGAGCCTGATTATTATTAATATCTGGTTTATTATGGTCCATATCAATCATGCAGTTACAATAGGGGTGAATAGGGCAGAGCATTGACTAAGGCTAAGCGAAGCTGATCGCGATGACTTTAATAAACCGTTGACCGTTTATAGTCTAATCATTGTCACTTGACGACTTGATCTCTGGCGCAGCTGTTGAAGCGCCAGATTAGGCTATACGAGATACAAACATTATTCAGAGTCGTCTATCCCCCCAGAAGTCGTTGGAGCAATTTTTCCCTGGAAGAATATTCTGTGTCTGAACCCAATAAACTGATGACCTTCTTTGTGTCATTATTTCTATTTCCCGATGAAAATCCTGTAGCCTACATACGCGGCAACCAAAAAACTGACGACTTTTCACCTAAAGACTTTCCCCAGAAATTTCTACAAAAGCTTCCTCCCTATTTATTGGAGGGAGCATTTGCTCAAAGGCTTCTATGGCGCAGACGACTCTGGCAATATTAAACAGAAATTGAACACTCAAAATAGACTAGTAGCCTAGTAGGCCCCTAGGCTATAATTAATTAAATCCAATCACATAATACATTGCAACGAAGTGCAAATGAGAATCTCGTGGAAATATTAGTGACGGGTGCTTACCTCCGGCGCAGGCATGAATGGCCCACTGTCCGGCACATTTGCCACCGAAAAACAGAAAACAAAAGTATCGTTGAATGCAAACAGAGCAAGAAACGTCTAGAGAGACCTATACTTGCAATTGCTGTCTAGGCTCTCGCAAGTGTTCGAATTAGTCAGATGCGAATAACTAAGTAATTGAGTGAGTAAGACAATTAAAAGTGTGAGCAATCGAGCATGTATGTGTATGCATGCACACACATTATAATACATTTAAGCGGAGCGCGGGGCATAAGATTATTCACATTACAAGAAGAGGAGGAGGAAGAAGAAGAAGAAGAAGAAGAAGAAGGAGAAGGATGAGGAGGAGGAGGAAGAGGAGAAGAAGAAAAAGGATTAGGAGAAGAAGAAGAACAAGTATTAGAAGTAAAACAAGAAGAAGAACAAGAACAAGAGTTAAAAGAAACAAAAAGACGACAAAGAATGGGAATGTGACGAAGAAGAAATTAAAGAAAAAAGAAATAACAGAACAATAAGAAGACGCAGAGAGTAAGAGACTGGTGAGATAGAGAAATTAGTTGTGATACAGGTAATTATCTTGGTGATAGTGATATTGACTATTAGTGTTGTTGTTGCTGCTGCTGCTATTGCAATGGTTACAACACAATAGTAGTATAGTCGGGGTTTAGTAATATAGGGCCCTAGGTATATATATATATATATTTATTATAGAAGACATTTTAAAAATATTTGTAAAGCTCAAACATCTTGGAATCATCGAGGAAACGTTTAAGATAAACGAGTAGTAAGACTTGTAATAGTCTGAAATGGGGAAGATTCCACTGCATGAACATATCAACATAGGCCTACCTGCAGTTGGCTGAACATGACCCCAAATGCAGCAAATGACGAGAATGACGATATTCGCAGCATACGACCCATCTAGTCTTGTCATCTTCGATTATAGACTTCGATTAAGAATTTATAATGATCTCGCGTGTGCGACCGAGCGCTTGATGACGAACCACCAGATGAATGCACAGTGTTGTCCTTCTGAGCCGCTTTAGGCTCCTTCGTTTAAATCAGCGCGCAATCAACGATCCGATGCGTTGCAGTGTTTCTGCCGCAGACTTTCTCGCCTTTAACCGTGTTATTAACTGTCGCGAGCGAAGTGGGCCAATTGTATCCCTGTCGCTAGCACTTATAGCTGCAGCACTAAGCAGCCTCAATCTCTAGATCCATGCACGTATAGGCTGCGGTGGTTTGAACTACGTCCGAATCTGACAGCGCGCGCTCACGCGGACCAGTGACGGCTCATTTTTATTGAAAGATGCCCTGTGGGCTACATTTTATAATCTATGAAAACGCAGTGCCCAATGGCCTATGTATGAGACCACAGCGATACGAGGGCAGCCATAAGGATGACTACTGGCTAGATTAAGCGCACACATAACCACATCTCGCTGATGAATAGGCCTATAGATTCGCCTGCCACAGAATCGCGGATTAGGCTTATTTATAGTTTTAGTTTACGAACATTATCATCGTGTACTTGAGAAAACACGTTGATTAGGCTACTTTGTTTAAATTTAAGAACATTAAGCCTATCAAATTAAACGATCGAGTGTCTGGTCACGTCTTCGCTATAATCAGCTATTTTTTTACTCTCGCTGATCGAGACCGATTCTGTTCAATTAATTCTTAATTGCTGCTGATTGCGATCATTTGTATATTCAGACCTAACATTTCAATTTGCATGCTAGCCCACCAAAGCCTACTTTCAGATGGGTCTACATTAGTTTTCGACAACTCTTCCCCAATGAATCACGACTTGTGAATGGGTGTAAGCAATTATAGGTCCCGGCTCATTTCTATTATTGCAAGCAACTACCATAAATATTATCAATCAATCAAACACCATAGCTTGGCGCATTTAGGGATTTTCCACAGAGATTCTGTGAATGTGAAAATCTCTGATTTGTTTTTGAGGCATTTGCCTCCTTACTCGCAAAAAGTAAAACATAATAGTGTCAAAGTAAAGCAGTGAATGTGTGCTTAAAGATAATGTAAAGTCACTTTAAGGGATCAGTCACATTTTGCCAACTGTTGGGCTTAAAATTCTTAGCTGTTGAGCAAAACGACTGAGTTACTGCTGAGCGACTACTGACAAGTCGTGTAAACACACTGTGTCCCGATAGAAAATAAACTTCTATTGAAACAGTGTGATAATTCGGTCAAAACTTTAAGCATTTGTCTGCCATTTTAGAGACTATAACATCATTGTATTGTATTGTATTGTATCTGTGTGTTTTTATACCGCCTCTTAAAGACCACTACTACTCAGAGGCGGTCTCAACTACAGCCCGCAGGTGTGTCGGAGTTTTACACGCCGAAGCGCTTGAGCAATTGTGAGTGAAGGACTTGCTACCTCCGTTTGGAAATATAATTATATAGTTTTTTGTGTGCATCAGTCTAGAAAATCGATTATCAGTCATGCTCCACAAGACAATGCAACCGATATTAAGAAACGTAATGATTCTGTACAATTGTTTACAATGGTTTAAACCGAAGAATTAAAATTAAAAGTGTGACATTACCAAACTTACACGATCGTTACAGTTAAATAACTAACTGACGTTAGAACTCACTGAATATCTCAAAATATTATACTAAGCTTATTCAAAGAATTACCCAGAATACAATGCAGCCTAGGCCTATATAAAATTATGTTTAGAAATTGCTGATAACAGAACCAATCCGAAAATAAGTCTACGTCAAATTCCTGCAGTCAGTCTTGATTATTGGATTAAGATCGAATTTAAATCGTCAGATCGTCGTCTTCTGTCCTCAATAGAAATTGTCTTCAGCAGCAGCGCAACAGTTTCTTGTTCTCAATGAATCGGAATCGAGTTGCGAATCGAGAGCCTATTCAAGGTCGTCCAGCTGAAAAATCAAATGTCAATTATTGCAATAATTATTATTCGAATTGCACACGATGGCACTCCCAGGTTATGAGACATTTAATAGATTGTATGCTACAGACAGATTGAGGGTCTCGAGTCAATTATGCAGTATGTATATATTTGAAAGTTTTGTCAGAGGTTGGGACCGTTGGATAAGTTGCCTACTCATAATATTGCAATATCTTGTACTTTTGGTATATTTGCCATTTTAAAAGTTTTCTAAACTTGCATGTTATTGGTCCATTAGCCTACCTATTGTGTGAAGTGTGTGTAGGCCTAATTGTATATTCTAACCAGTCTTGTTGTCAAGACCTGAAACCTCAAGACCAAGACCAAGAACAAGACCTTGAACCTCAAGACAAAGACCAAGGCCAAGACTTTTATCTCAAGACCAAGACCAAGACTTTTAGTCTCAAGACCAAAACCAAGACCAAGACTTTGAACACCAAGACCAAGACTTTTAGTCTCAAGACCATTCAAGACTTTTGAAATTACTCGTACACACACATGATCAAAAGTTTTTATGTGGGTGTTTTAGGGAAAAATAAAACAATAATTTCTTTGAATAAAGCAAAATAGATTCCAACAATAATTATTTCTCAAAGTCTGTCTCATGAATTGCAGTCTATTTCTGTTGCATTTTTGGCAATGCACGGAAGTGATTCTCCATCTTCCTGCTCAGTGCTTCCAAAGATAAGCTCTTCAGACCGTTTTATTAATTTCACGTAAGATCTTATTCGAGTTTTCTTTGAACGAATGTACGTGGGAATGTGCAAAAATTCCATTTCTTTCAAAAAATTTCTTATAGGCCTACCTAACATCTAAAACCAATAGGTGATGTAAAGGATTTAATGGCTCTTTAAAAGTATGTTGTGACAGGAAAAACAATTCTGGAACGTGGAAGAAAGCATAACTTGCGGATGACTCCATACTGTTGCGAATTACGTCGTAATTAGTCATGCAAGTATGCAAATGAATTATTTTTAAATCACCCATGTACACGTCTTAAGAGAGTGAGAAAGTTCAAGCTCAACAAAGTGAAAGCAAACTCTGTTTATCATTGGTGAATTTGGTGATAATTGCTATTGAAAACAATAGACGGGCTTACGATTCGTCTGAGCATCATCAGATCGTCTTTGGCGACGTAGTGCCTGTGCGCGTTGGTGCTGGAGCTGTTGAGTCTCGGTACTTCCTTCTCCTCCTCCTTCTCCTCCTCGTCGTCGTCGTCTTCCTCCTCCTCCTCCTGCGTTCGCTTCACCTCCTCCCTATCGCTGACATCAATCGCAGCCGTCTTCATCAGCAGAGACCTCAGTCGACTGACCGCTGAACCAAGTGGAGCATGACGAGAACGCTGACGGTTGCCGAGGTCGATCAACTGTCTCTCCTCCGACAGTTTTCCAAGGTCACTGACCTCTGACCTTGGCTTATAGCCTCCTCTTGTTCGTCGAAATATATCGCTTTGTATTTGTCCGCCTTCTATTTCTTCGTCTCCACTTCTTTCTTCTGCCCGTGCTTCCTGTGAGTCTCGTCCTTCTAAAAGCGTCGCCATCGCCAGATCATCAGTTTCTGACCTTTTTCCGCCTAGTAGTGCAAAGACAGAAATCAGCAGATCAACAGAGACGATGTCAGGCTTCTATTAGCCATGCTGAGAACTATGATCCTGGTAACGATTACGATGGTAATGACGATTATTTAGGTGACGGTTACGACAGTAATGACGATGATTGTCATGTAGACGATTACGACGGTAAATTATTTATTTAACCGTGGATGGGCTGGGAGCGCCTCTGAGTAGGTTCCTTGAAGGGGCGCTATATAAATTTTCGAAATGAATGAATAAATGAATAATGGCAACGATCTTTAGGGTGGACAATTAACGGGCGATGATGAAGTGGATGAAGAGCGCAGTAAAGGAATCGACGATATAGAGTTTATAGACTCCTCTCTGACTACACCCATTTGCATAGTGTGTAGTCCTAGTGTGAATATATAATTTATTTATTTATTTACGCATTTCTATACCACCTCTTCAAGTCCTCTACTACTCGGAGGCGGTCCCGACTACAGCCCGAAGGAGTGTTGGACTTTTCACGCCGAAGCGCCACGATCAACTGTAGGTGAAGGACTTGCTCAAGGTCCTTACGTGGTAGCTCGGGTCTGAATCGAACCCGCGACCCTTCGGACGCAAGGCATCGACTATCCAATTGGTCCACACACGCCCTTTGTGCTAGCCCGAGATGTTAAATCTCTGAATGTCGGCAGACATCGGGTTCATACTAGGTACCTTGCTAACACAAGGCCGACGAGCTTCCAATGTAGCTAACTTGGCTAGTAATTACCAGGTGCAAACATGTCTATGGCTATGTGCATGCTATGTGCATGCAAGTGTGGCCCCACAAGCATATCACGGCATAAGTGTATGACTGGTGTAAGCGACACCGGAAACACGACTAGACACTGTGCAATCTGTGTCTACGTCTACCAGAAATTATTTTCAAAAGCACGCATAGAAAAGCCGACATTAAGCCCACATAATATATTATACATACACACATAATTAGGCTACATATAATTATAACTACTTATCATATAATTTTCAAACGTTAAGAACAAATTACGCATAACAGACTCCAATTAGGCCTATGTATACGTGTATATTATATATAATGGTGCATAATTAGGCCTATATGTATACATGTAGGCCTATGTATGTATGTATGTATGTATGCATGCATTCCTTTGCATTACTTAAAAATCCTTTTAACCTAGATGGGTATGTTATTGCCCATATCATGTTACAGTAATTAAGGTAAAGATAAATAAATAAAATACATACATACATACATATATTTATCTATTCATATGTTTCTATACCTCCTCCTCAAATTCAATACTACTCAGAGGTGTGCCAGAGTCAACACACGGAAGCGTATCGAGCCATTTGTGAGTCGTAGACTTGCTCGATGTTCCTACGCAGTGGCTTGGGTCTGAATCGAACCCGCGATGTTCCGGCCGCGAGACTTCAACTATATCACTATATCAGCACGCCTCTGATTTCACTGTCGTAGCTGAAAGATTCTCAATTCAAATCCAATAATTGAAATCCACCCGTTAATATCTTGCAATTCAAAGACAACAATTAAGACAGGACTACAACAATTGGAATAAAAGAATTCAACCCCAACAACTCAGGTCATTTAGATCCAACTATTCAAATCGCACAATTTTTATTGAGTCTCATTTGAGATTCAACCATTCAAATCCATTCGCGTTAGAATATGGAAATTTTATTGAATGTGAAATGGAGTTTTAAGGATGACCGGTGAAGCGGATGCCTACCTGCTCCTCTGCAGGAGTGCCACGACGAGACTGTTGTGTCGCATTGGACACCTGGAAACAACAGAAAGACGGTCGAATGCAACCGATCGACATGTCACATATTATACAAAAGCGTACATAATGCGCATTAGTTGCATTTAGACAATTAATTAACAACTAAATTTACTAGTTAGGCCTACGTGACTATGTCTGAATAAAAGCGGGGAACTGCAAATTCTTCTTTCCAATTCTACGAAACATCCTAGGGCTCCTTGATTGCGAATAGCGGAACATATGACAAGGTAACGGTATTGGGTAACTGGTACAGTATACTATATAGTATCAGCATCCCTGTTGAGGTTACTCTAAGAGGCGCTTCTTTGTAAATCGAAGCTTACAACTACAATTACTATAGGCCCTACTACAATTGCCCCTCTGCTTGCATTTGTAGGCCTACCGAAAGAAACGATTTGTAAAACTCTACATACGATACAACTAGGCCTACTGGTGTCTTTTGAACACTTTTTTGCCATACAAATTATAACCCTATGTCCTTTCCAGGTAATAATTTATGTTGTTCAATCCGTAAGATTATTATGATAAGAGGGAAAACTTTCTTCTCATAATTATGTGGTTCCATTGGCATCGTTGAATGTCGTGTCGTTTACGAAGCGATCATGCCATCGAAACAACATGAATTTTAGATTAAGTCATAGTACATCAGCCTGGCATTGAATCAAGTATAAATCACTTTTTGATATTATTTTCTTAAGAAATTCAATATTCTAATCAGACTCACAGACTCAAAAATCGCTACTTAGGCCAAAGTGTACCGACTCAAATCAAGGCCGTAGGCTATTTTTCCATAAGGCTGAGACTGAAGCATATAGGAGCCCACCAACAGCATTACTATTTGATTTAGGCTAGCACGAAAATAAAATGTTGTTCGAATTTGGATAATAATAGAGAAATTGTAATTCATCCTCATAGAAGAGAATTACTTTTCCTCGTGCTTTAAGGTCAGTAGGCCTAACTGTTAATAAAATGTACAAAAGGAGAGCACGTAAGTAGCGTGAGTCGTCATGTCGAGGGGCCCACAGAACTTGATAGAAGCTTGACCCCATGGGTTAATATGGCTCTTATTCAAATGACGCCTTCGTCGTAGACCTAGTTGCTGTTTCTACATAGGGGTATATAAGTCGATTTTTGCTCATCAGTATGTTAAAAATTATTTTCGTTGACAAATTCATATAGACTCGGGTGAAGGTGCTATGAAAACACAGCGTGTTTAGTAGCAGCTTAGAACTGACGGGATTCGCGAGTCGTAATATTATCATCTGCTGCTATCGACCTTCATTGCAGAATTCGGGGACTCGTACCGTCTGCCAGAACATTCAGACACGAAGACACTGAACGAGGACACGAACACAAAAAGACGCATACAGACAAACGCACACGTAGACAGACAGGCAGAACAACTAGAATTCTTTTCTCTTGCGTCAGCCTACAATAATTATATCTGACTAGGCCTATGTGTTCTATTCTATTTAAAATTTGCATTCTGTATTTCAATTCAATAATTGGACACCGGAGATAGGACGCAGTGGAGAAATTAGAGGAAAATTCAGGCGAAGAAGCAGAAGAACACTGAAGAATCAGTGAGGATTAAGCAGAGGAAGATACAAATCAGTGAGGATTAAACAAGAGGTAGTCCTATCTAAGGAATCAGTGAAGATTATGCAGAAGAATCTAAGAAATCAGTGAGGATTACGCAGAAGAATCTAAGGAATCAGTTAGGATTACGCAGAAGAATCTAAGGAATCAGTGAGGATTACGCAGAAGAATCTAAGGAATCAGTGAGGATTACGCAGAAGAATCTAAGGAATCAGTGAGGATTAAGCAGAAGAATCTAAGGAATCAGTGAGGATTAAGCAGGAGAATCTAAGGAATCAGTGAGGATTAAGCAGAATAATCTAAGGAATCAGTGAGGATTACGCAGAAGAATCTAAGGAATCAGTGAGGATTGCGCAGAAGAATCTTAGTAATCAGTGAGGATTGCGCAGAAGAATCTAAGGAATCAGTGAGGATTGCGCAGAAGAATCTAAGGAATCAGTGAGGATTACGCAGAAGAAACTAAGGAATCAGTGAGGATTACGCAGAAGAATCTTAGTAATCAGTGAGGATTGCGCAGAAGAATCTAAGGAATCAGTGAGGATTAAGCAGAAGAATCTAAGGAATCAGTGAGGATTAAGCAGAAGAATCTAAGGAATCAGTGAGGATTAAGCAGAAGAATCTTAGTAATCAGTGAGGATTAAGCAGAAGAATCTAAGGAATCAGTGAAGATTACGCAGAATAATCTAAGAACTCAGTGAGCATTAAGCGAAGGTGAAGCATTCTTATACCTAATGATGGAGCGGGCGATGGCAGTTGTTTTAGCAGTAGTAGATTAGCACAATATACTTACATATATTTATAGTGATACCGGAAGTGGATACGTCTCTACAGTAGAGTAGAGGACGTAGGCCTATAGTAGTAGGGATGGCATTGCATCACTGCAATGTAATTCATACTGCTATACTATTGAACAGAACCTGGGTTAACACCCCTGTATTTAGCCTGGCATTACCATTTTTGGTGGAGGCGAGCTGAAATTGCTGCATTTCGCAAAGTGAGGCCTAATCGTAAATATTTATGATGCGGCTCTATTTTGACGTCCGCGCGCTGCCGCGTTCAGTTTGCAGCGAGGCCTTTGTTCTATATTGATTCGGGGTTGTGAATATTGCAGGGTGACGGTACTTTCCACCTGTGGTA
>JAQFXW010000754.1:0-17089 GCA_034693945.1 Dendrobaena attemsi
CTGAGATGATGCCCTATTGCCCCTATACTTGGAACGCTGTCTGACTGTAGAAGGCAACCTCCCTGTGGCATATGCTAGTGAGAAATCTAATACACTGGCTTTAGAATGCAGACTCATTATAACAACCAGGTTATAATGCGCTACCTGATACAGCTTGTAAAGTTCAATTAAGAGAAAGAGATTCCGGACTGGCTGAGGAGGAGGAGGAGGATTGTACACAAATCAATCGTTGAGGATTAAAATTTAGTGTCTGCCTATCTGCTCAGAGCCTCAGCCTGTGTGGTTGCTAATAAACATTAAACAAATAGAGACAGTGTTGCACAAAGAACTTGAAACCCTGGTTAGGTCAACCAATTAACTTGTAGGGAATCTAATTAAGGTTTATGCTTTGATGTTTTATATAGGGGAACGCCTATAGACATTGCTGGCTGTTTATGGGCCAACCGGAACACTAATTCTGGACCATCAAGGAATCTTCCTCTGTCTTCTTGATCTACACCACCATCCTCCACTTGCCCATCTGGCCACTCCCTCTTCTATCACTTCATCTCCCATTACTTTGTCTACTGCTATTTTGGACTCCTCTTTCTGTCTCTGATATAGTTTTGACATAATAAGCTGGCTTGACTGTCAATTGGCTCGATTGTGGAGGAGGATCCAAATCTCGGCCATACCAGAAATTGTTTCACTTGCACCACCCAGTTGCATAGGCGGCTCTAATGAGTAGTACATTAGCCATACACTGTCAGCTGGAAAATGATATGGCCTATCATCTGTTTTCTCTCTTCCAGAAATCTCCTCCTCCTTATGACCCTTCACATGCTGCTTCCCTTCCTCCTCTTCCTCGTCCCCTCCTGGTGACCTGTCCTTCTCTCTCTCCAGTCCCAAAGCTCGGCTCGCATTAAGGTCCCATTTCCGAAATATTAGAATGGGTGGCAGTGTAGTCTAGAATGTCCGTAGGCTTGTCTACCTGTTTTCCTCACCCTCTGTGTCATTGCCCTCTTGCTCCCGTTCTTGCATCTCTGTATCCCCGTCCATTAGTTCCTTTGTTTGTCAGACCATCCCTCCATTCATCCGTGGGACTCTGTGTTCGTTTTCTCCTCCTGTATTCCACACATCCACTCGTATGCGTCGTCGTCGTGGGGGTGTACTGATGGTTCCTGTCAGCCGCATTCCACCGTCATCATTCAGTGCTTCACGTCATCTGCTTCAGTGACAACTTAGTCCTCTTACCTGCACAGTTGCCTTCTCATGTCTTGATCATTATGAACGGTTGATTAATCTAATTCTTCAGTCTTCTCCACATTTTTCAAGTGATTGCTTTCCCAACCAAAGCAATTTGACCGTTTCGATGTTTTATATGGACAATTTGAAAAATTAGTTGTAGTAATGAGCATAGATTTTTACTGACATTACTGTCATAAAACAGAATACAATTAGACTTTTATTTATATTATTTATAAATGATGTTAAGTGGTGACGTAAATTATCGAATAATAAAAAGTAAGGAGACAACATAAGAGACATCAGAGAAAAAAATAGTATAAAGACAACAAGTGTTTGCACTACAGCTTTTTAAAATAGTTTTCTATATTAAAAATAGAAAATACTACTATTTCTATTTTTGAAAGCTATTTTGTTGAAGTATTTTCAGAATAGTTTATTAAAGTAGTTTGGAAAATTCAAAATGGTTTGTAAGAATGCTTTTTCAAAATGCTTTTCTAAAGTTAGTCTGAGAAATAAGTTCTACAAACCTTCTGCCAAAATTGTTATTCATCGTTATGCACTCAAGATGCTTATATATAATACACTCCTGAAATGAAACTTTTCTGTGAATCTCCCACCATCAGTTTAATGCAATAAAAGTGCAAAATGTTGTATATTCATAAGTTAAAAAATACTATTTTCAAAGATTATACTACTTTATTCTCTATTTACAAAATACTTTAGAAAACTATTTTGCCCATCACCATAAATGATAGTAAATAAGTATGCAGGGACATTAGACAAAAATAAAAATGTAACAAACAAATGAATGACAGTAAACTACTAAAAAAGCCAAAATAGAGATTTTAGAAAAGAAAATGAAAGCAAAAAGATGCTTTTTACAGCTGTGCTGCTTCCTCTCTTCCTCCTCCCAAGCCAGCAATGAAAATAAAAACAAAAATCATTTTTTGCAACTACACTGCTTCTTCATTTACTCTGCCTCCTCTCATGCCCAACAAAGAAAATTAAGAAAAAAGGTTTTTCACAACTATACTGCTTCCTCTCCTCCTCTTTCTCCTCTCCAACCCAGCGAATAAAAAACGGGAAAACTTTTTACAACTATAATGAGGTTGATTAATAAAGGATGCCTAATGAGGATGGTAGTGAAAAAAGTTGGTGGTGGTGGCGGTTGGAAGGTGCTGTGACAGTATTGAGAAAAATGACAGATGATGATTAGCAAAAGTAATTGATTGCGATGATGGTTATGATGATGATGACGATGAAAGTTATGAATATGCTCTGGATAACTATGATGAAGTACAGCGCTGTGATCTCTAAATAACTAAATGTAAGCCTTTATAATGACAGTGAGGACTCATATTATTGCTGTTCGTACTGCACTGGAAATATTGAATTGCGTGATTGCAATTTTGAGCAATTATGAGTGGACCCATGGAACGAGTTGTTTGTTCTATTTCCTCTTGCAACTCCAGTTCAGATATAGGGACCTTGCATATACTCCAGAGATGCAAAGAAATTAATACAGATGATTGAAATTGGTTAAAACTAAATGTTTGTAGACTGTTGTGTGTGGTATAACATATAGGCCTATAAGGTCGCCAATACTTGCCATCTTCGTTTATGTTGTGCGCATTTCCCAATGACCACTGGATTCAGACAATCGCTTTGTCAGCCTTTCCCAGAGAGATTTGAATCTGCAGTTTTTCTGCCAAACGAAATCCTGTTGGAAGTCTGGATGATGGAGTGATATTTTATGCATGGATATGCATGTGCATCGTTCATTCTTCCAGCCTTGGTTGGTCGCCCCTGGTCGTGTGACTGGTGTCCTATGGAGGAGCGAGCGCTGACTCCCTGGGTCAGCTGGTGCTTCTTCAGATGATGCCAATATTTAAATTGAACTTTCCAAATGAAGTACTTGATATACTTGAATGTTTAAGTGAAGCTTTTTCAAACAGTATCGTTTAATAAGGCTGATTGTTTATTCTAGAGGTGGCCAGGGTAAGACTGCTGGCTGCACTCGGCTTGTTGTGAAATGAGTACATATACACCCTTGTGTTGCCTCAGTTTACCTTGCCTTGCGTTAGCAGCTCTGGCGTAAGGTACAGAATAAATATGCTGATAACAGGTGTGGTAATGTTCTGGTCATAGGTGCCCAGCCCCTTCCGTCTGTCCTTTCATCCATTCACATCCAGTAACTTGCATCCTTTTCATAAAGCTAATTAGCTGTTCGGCACCGACAGCGGAAATTGCCCAAGACATCTAAGCGTGTGTGTGTGTGGATCGTGTATGCATGAACGGTACTGCACCTTCTCTCTCCGAGGTTCACACACACACCTACACACACACTATTATTGCCTGACTAAGACACCATATAAATAACTAGCTAGTTAGATTTGAACACTGAGACGGATTCCGGTCGTCGTCTTCTTCTTCGTCGGGGGATATCCTTAGATCCGCCTCTCACCCAAAATTCCTTCTAAATGAGGTTGGACCTTTTAATGAGTTGCCTGATGGTTTTATAGGTCTTTCTTGCACTGCTGCTGAGGTTGGGGATGCAGACAGCGGTGATGTCTAGTCATCGAATCTCAGCTGATGGCAGAAATGGTGTAACCTTTTGGAAAGGGTCGATTGACCCTGACCCCGATGCTTCTAATTTTTGCCATGTGCTACTTTGACAGAACTGAGAACTGAGAAAGTCTGTCAGTACTAGAATGCATTGAATAGATGTCTTATAGCAGCAGCTGTTTGTGTGGATCAGTTACTCATAGGTAGCGTCTTGGCTGATGGTACAGCATCACAAGAAATGTGGCAAAGAGCCAGAAATGAGAGATGCCTGAAAAGTAGCAATATTTCCTCAGTTATTTTGTGGAGGGCTTGAAGAACGCATGCACCCTTACCCTTTCGTTTTATGCAGGGCAGAGTAGCGTACATGCATGTGGTTTGTATTTATAGATATACATACACAAATTACACATATCAGTGGTTTATATACTTAAATAACTAAATGTAGGCCTTTTATAATTACAGTGAGGACTCATATTTTGCCCTACTCTTACAAGGAATAAATTCCTGACCAGGCAGGGATTTAACCCCTCTAGTCTTTTAGTGTTTAGATTGGTCATGCTGACAACCAGACTTAAGCCTCTGTGTGTCTCGTTCTGTTCAGTCCTATTAATGTCATCTCTTTCTGAACTTCGAACATGTATCTTCATGTTGCTTATCCACTTATGGTCTCTAGGATTCAAGGAATCAAAGGCACAAGGTGACAAGGTGTATCCACTCAATCTATCAATCAATCACAGTTTGTATAGCGCCCCTTCAAGATCCCTACTCAGAGGCGCGCCAAACCCACTGTTGACTATCTATCTTTTTTAAGTAGTTTAATTTTTAATTTTTGCCATGTGCTGCTTTGACAGAACTGAGAACTGAGAAAGTGATAGCTTGAGTTGGGAACATCATCGGTCAACGCATTATGTGCATTTGACTGATAGAGGATAATTAAAGTACATAATTTATATGACAAGTTGTTTGCTCCTCAGTTACTTAATACATGTAGATATAGCTGTTGTTTACCAATTCAATCAATCAATCAATCAGTATAAATTTGTATAATGCCCTTTTAAGGTGTCTACTCAGTGGTGCTGCTGACCAAGCCTAGGCCATGCAGAAAAAAGCTCATTATAATTTACTTAAAAATTGCATGTGTGCTTATTCAGCTGCTTTCCAGTAAGCCCTTCCTACTCGTTTGGATGCATTATGGATGCCGCTACAGACGGTATAGACACATCCGCAGTGTATAAATCCCATGTAATCAGTTGAATCTGCAATATCCTGGTTTTCTGGTCGGCGTCACAGTCTGCACTCGAGCTCTTTCACGACGGACCACCGCAAGTGTCGGTTGGCGCTGTGTCCAGTGCCGCCGTTTGCATCGGTTTTGGGTTGTCTATGGCAATGGTAGTTTATTAGAGCTGCGGAGACTATCGCCCCATGCTTGCGGTGCATAAATTTCCTCGAGTCTTGTGTCATTTTTCATGGCTGCCCCTTGGGTTGATCCCGAATGCAGTTAGGAGGGTACGGTAATGATGCGGTTTGGTGTGTTTAGTGGTGAAGAAGCATTTAGAAAAATTTCAATTTGTCATGCTTTGTGGGGTACATTATTATATTCGACCAGTGAATGCACACAACTGGTCAGTGGTCTCTCCTGATGTTGTATGTTGTTCATTGTTGATCTGTGTTTTGATTGTTGCTTTAGTCTGACGCTGTCAGGATTCTTGCCATGTAATATATGTGTTGCTTTCTGTGGTCTGATATCTGCTTTGCTTTCCTATTTATATAATGTATACAATGCCACTGTATTTGATGTTGACGCTCTTCTTCCGATAGTTCATGACCATTACATCGATGACTCTGAGCAAGTGCAACTGAAGGAGTTGCTCAAGGTCGTTACAGATTTTCCGCCTGAGAGGTCGCTCATGCCCATACTGGAGTTGGGTTTCGGGGTCCTGTTGCCCACTGTTTCACAAGTTTTAAATTCCACTGTCTTGGCAGCAGTTTCTTGGCAATGAAAACATACAGATTTGCTGGTGCACAATTACCATGCCAGGCACCATCAAGTATGTGTTTGTTAAAGCCTATACCCCGGGTCCATGGTTAAAGTATGTTCTCGGCTACACCAGGCACCATTGTGCTGGGTGGGTAGTGTGGAGACAGATAGATAGACGTGTCTGTTGACATGATATATGAGGCTTGGCTGACCGAGTATCCTGCCGAGATTTCATGTGCTTATTTGAGGAGTCTCTGTTGACTGAGTTCGATTGGTCCGTCCGCCATGGACCAAGAATTTTGATAAGTGGCTCTTTATTCTTTGTCCATATATTCAATGATAGAGGATTGTTGTTTGCTATCAGTGTACACACCATGGTTCAATAGAAAGTAAGCCAAACTGTTCATCATATATCTCCAAACCCTGATAATGAATCATACTAAAATTGTCCACATATTTAGAGAAGTGAACCAAGAAAATAATTCCAAATTATCATATAATTCTAACATTCTGTAAATTTTATATGAGTCTTCAAACTTCATATACCGAAAAATTGGTTTACAAGCAAATTTCGACTCCTTGACTCAATAAAAAGTAAGCCAAACTTTAACTACCAATTTTGTATGTTATGAACAAAATATTAAAAATTTGAACTATAATTTTTTTATTAGTGTTTCCAAAAGAAAAAAGTGCATATTCTTGCTTTTTTATTTAATGATTTCCGGTTCTTGTTCTGCTCAAAAAGAAGGCGATGTCACGATAGAGGATAATTTAGTTACCGTTTCAGTTCATCGTTAACAGAAATCAATAATTTCTGTTCGAATTTTACTTACAGTTAACGGACATATCACTGATACATATATATATATATATATATATATATATTTGGCAACTTTGTTCTGTTCGAAGGAGGGAATGTCGAGATAAAGGCTGGTACCGGAAAAGGACGGAAACGGACAGAGGAATGGAATGGAGTGGACTGGTAGGCTTCTGGCTGTGCTAAGGCATCTGTTGAGTTGCCCTTGAAATAGACAAATAGTTTCTTTTGCATACGGACTTTACTCAATCTTCGTTGACAACTTGATTTGCTCGGTGCTTTGCCTTACATTGGACATACTTTGTAAATAGCTGCTCCAAGGGTAAGTAGCAGAAACGTTACTTATTGGTGTTGGAACCATGTAGATTGTACAAGTACCAAATGACAATGCTTCTCTGGTGAATGAAAGCATCTAGAGTTTGAAAATTTATTTGTCCTATGGCAAATTGGCAACGTTGTTATGTGATAAAACTTAGTAGCAACTAGCAAAGCAATAAGCGTACTTTTGCTCAGATTCTGTAGGATGTAATGATTGTGTACATCAGCCAAAAAGATCCTTTAATTAGCCCTGAATCACATCTCCAATAATGCTTTGATTAGCAGCAAGTAATTAGTGGAAAATTATCTTACCAGAGAATGTAAATTCTAAAGGATTAGTTGTCATGATGAGTCAGTTATTTGTTTATTATGATCCTTCTATCAAATGAAGTTCCTTTTGGGTGACGCGTTTTATTACCAAAGTGTGTTATTAGCTATAATAGTATTATTACAAAAGCATGTTCTGAATCTATAATACTACGTAGATTATATAAATGTTTCTGTGTAATATAGTGGAGTCTGGGGAAGGCGAATAGTAATCTGTCTCAAAATAAAAGAAACAAGAATATCGGTCTATTGGGGAGGGTGACAGGTGTGATGATGATGATGGATGGTGGTTTTGGGGTTGCTACAAAGGCCCATCGATTTCTGTCATCTTTATGAGTGCACAATTTGTTATGTCCTTCCATTTTGGTGCATGTAATTGCTTTTCTTCATTCTGCATATACACTCTGAACAAACGATTTTGAGCAATGGTTCACAGCCCAGGAGAATTAACGAACCTGCCTGTGCTCATTTTAGAGTTATTTATTAGGGTTGGTGTAGATGATCTAGCCAGAGTTTTAATCCTAAACTTTGCATGTTAGCAGCTGATAGGTTATTGCATTTGCGGTGGTAAATACCAATTTTTGGAGTATACCTAACATTGGTATAATTTTTAGTATTATCTGGTACATTGTAGCATGTGTGGGTTAGAAATAGAATCACGAAGGATACTTATTGGAAAATTTGAGTTTATTTTAAGAAGGTTTATATCTCTAGCAAAATAATTATGAACACTAAAGTGATATGAACGAAAACTGAAAAGAGAATAATATTATAGTGGTTAAAGTGCTCACGCTCACCTTGTAATGTGAAATAGGGTCAGAGTATACGAGATATCTGATGCTTACTATGGTGAAACCTTGAGCAAATAACTTCATTAACTGTTTCTGTAGCATACAGCGCCCACAATAGCCACGTCAGGGAGACCAGCTTATTCACCGCCATATAGATTGATGCTGGTCCATTTTTTGATGGTGCTTAGTGAGGAAATAATTTTGATGTCAATGAAAAAGGAGGTGAAGCATACTGTAACAACTTGAAGTCTAGTTTGTGTGTGGTAAAATCAGCAAACCCGGACTAGAACTTTACTTATTTGTTCCATGTACTTCATGATATACTTGTATTTGAATAATCCCAAGTGCCAATTACAATGCTAATATAATAGATATATATCAAGGGCCGGTTCAAAGGTCCCATGCAGGGCCACCCAGCAGGCCCTCTATTGACTACCTTTACCCCTTCTTATTAGGGTAGCAGAATAAATTATGGTACCCCAAGTATAAATGCTTTATGTTTCCCTGCTGTCAGAGATAACTGTCCCTTGTCGGTGACAGGAATTGTTCTCTAGTCGTTTCCATCATGGATATCATCTGTCTATAAATGGTTTAGTATAAAATTCTGTTTCTGATTGTGCATTGACTGCATTCATAACATTTAGTCTCAAGTCAGCATATTGTTCCAGTCTGTGCATTATTTTAGTCTTTGCAGGCGGCACAATAAAGTATATATTTCTTACTTACTAGCTTATTGTTTCAGCTGGTGCATTTAGACTTAAGTTAAGTCAGCTCATTGTTTCAGTCTGAACACATTAAATTGTGGCTGCAACCTATTGTGGGGCATGGTAGTGTAGTGGTGAAGGTCGCCGCCTTGCAACCGAAGGGCTGCTGGTTCGAATTCCACTCACCGCGTAGGGACCTTTAACAAGTCCTTCACTCACAATTGCTCAAGCGCTGTGACGTGTATAACTTCGACACACCTTCGGGCTGTAGTCGGGACCATCTCTGAATGGTAGTGGACTGAAAGAGGCAGTATAGAAATACATACATACATACATACATATTTGAACGATTTTAGTCTGCATACTATCTGCCTTCAGACAGTTTCTGAATGAGATACTGTCTGATAGTGGGCAACAGGTGTTTATCAAGGACCACTTTCGTTACACTATAGCCAAACAGCATAAGGCCTACATTACTTTACAAGTGCACATTAAATAATGTATCTAGCTGGTAGCTGCATATTGTTCTGCGTTTGGCCGAAAGTTGCATTATGTGTTCAGAGATTTTAGAAAATTATTGTTCCGCAGGTTTGTTTTGTACTGTACAATTTTCAGCAGTCGATGCATTTTCGTGAAAAAATAGCGCTTTGTGCTTATGTTGTGAGCCGTCTTGATTTGCGTCTCTCATCTCGCCAGCGTCTTTGTCGGCGCATCCCCAAGGGAGTATCCCGACCTCTTTCAGCCTCTGGTTTAGACGGCACTGATTTATAAATTATTGTTGAACGGTTGCACGGATTTTGGCTATCCATTTGCAGGCAGTGTGGCTTGGACCCGACGGCATTTCGCTATAGGCTCTTATAGCAGGATCTGCTGGACCTCGTCTTAATTTCTTGGATTATTGCTCTGCTGGCCTTGCGTGAATATCCATCCCTCTATAGTTTCGTTCAGTCATTGAAGAAATATATTGCATTTGGTGGCCATTACGACGCATTCGTCTGTTGCAAAAACTGAGAAACTTTGACGACGTATGAGAATTTAATTTAGTTCAGTCGTGCGCTGTAGAGCCGAAGGCGCACACGAGATTGGGAGACGCAGACACACGGATGGTGTTGGACGAACGATCGAACGAATGTCCGACTAGTCATAAAGTTTGTTACAGGTTCATTAGAAGCAAGATTGAAAACCTAACGAGGAATTGCCGCCAGGATTTTGCGTGGAATTACCAATGTCAGTGTGAACTGCGTTGCGGCGTACATAACGAGTTTAGAGGTAACTGGGTAACGGTGGGTGTGGAGATTATGGCCTCGGGAAGCCCTGCGTGTCCAATTATGGATTAAATGCACTGTGCTCGACGGATTTGTGATTTCGTAATAGATTTGTCAGATGGGCGAATACGTCGAGAAAATGCCCGGAATATTGACAATATTTCAGAATGAGCTGACGGACGGACGGACCTAGTGCTCGTCTCGACTGTATTTGCCGTCTGCGGCAGGGGAGGCGAAAGGAAGGAAGGCGGTCGTTGCGATGGCTAATAGCTTTTTCATAGACGGCCCTCAAAGCATGCAGAAGACAGTGCAGAGACTGGTGGGTGCATGGTCCGTGTGAAAGCAGCAAGAGGACAAACTGGCAGACAAAGGCAATCGTGGATCTGGCATGAGAGCCATTTCTAAGAGGAGGTTGCTTTCAACTGGTTGACTGCATCTTCTTCGTTTTCCAAGATCCGAGTCAGCAGCGATATTTGAATTATGCGTGAGTGTAGGCCTACATTGAACAGTTCAGGTATGTATGCTTCATGTTCAGCATCAGATGATGTTGAATATTGTTTGGTTTACTTGAGAGTGTTTGAACAGTCAATTTCTGAGCTTTGTTTGAGCAGTATTTGTTGTAGCCAATGTAGATAAAGTAATTTAAATGACACTGCATGACGCAGGCAGGACTTGCGGAGACTTTCGCCACTGCCCGAAATGTACCAGAAGCCATTGCGACAAGTGAGTGATAGAACGTTGAAGCTAAAGTGACCAGTTGGTTGGTCAGCAAGGTAAAGCGATAGAAGGATGGACAGTCTTTATGCAAACTGAGAAAAGGAAAACATACCCTCAGTTTCCAACACAGACAGAAAGGATGCTGTTTCTTTAAAAAGGAGGGACTGTTTACAATCAGTTGTGAGTAGATTTTGGTTATTTGCAAGTAATATTAACTGCAGAGATTACCAATAAAACTATGTTGCTTCAATTTTTAGCACTAGTTTCTCGAAAAGAGGTAAGCTTGAGCAATATGCACTTTAGTTGATAAGCTGGTCTTGGTAGAGCAGACAGTACAGTAATTTACCGATCAAATCTAGTGACTTATGTAGCCCGTTAGACCTGTTGCCATGCTGAATGAGACACATCAGCTAGTTGATTGATGGCCCTTCCAGTCAAACTATGGTACAGAATCAGGGTCTGTGGGTAAGACTAAGAGGGGTTGAAATCTAATCTAATGAAATCTAACTAAGCTGCCTACATTAACAGATGAGTCTTTAAGATTAGACCTCAATAAGTAAGGAATTTAAGGAATGTATACATTCTACCTTTAGTTTAGTTATCTACCTGACCAAGTACAGAAAGGATGCTAAATAAAATCTAATTGGATTGATGGAATAGTTTATTTTGAGATGATTGACCAGTGCAAAGAATTATGATTGACAATTGATTGTGGGAAATGTCATATGACACTTCTATCTAGAGAGAAGTGTGTGTGTTCTAGTGCACTGTAATGTCTTCTGTGATAAATAATTTATGGCTGTACATGGTTTTCAATGGCCATTTTAAAATTTAAGTGCAACGAGTAAACTACTGAATATGCTTAGAGGCATTAATTAATTCAGTGCATCCATCCCCTCACCCTATTCAGTACAAGACAACTGCCTTTGTCTCCACTACTTGACACTGGCATTAATATGTCAAATTCAGTTTTATATCTTAATATTTTTCTGCCAGACACAAACATATGGTGCCATTAGTAGTTTGCATTTTAGAGCGAGACATGAAATATATGGGAATCAATACTTTGTATTCTAGTTGAAGAAAGAATGATATGAGTAATATGGTAAAGGCTGTCTTGGTTATTGTTGTGTGGATTCAGTGTAATGAGACAGTTCCAAGACAGTTTCTGATTGACTTTCTAATTCATTGCTGAGCAGATAATGGCATATCTCGTATGTTGTGACGTCATATTCTGGTGCAACAGAACCGAAACTAATGGCAAACCTGATGTTTTGTACAGTTTCATTCTATGTTTACCAAAATATGTAAATACTAGAATATAAACATTTAAGCCTATAGCGTAGGAAATGTCCTCCAATATTCCTATGCTATAAGCCTAATTGTTTATGCTCTGTCTTAGTTATCTACCTTGCCCAGTTAGCTACATCGGTAAGCGTGTGGGCTGCGGAAGTCTGTTGTTACCGAAACTGTGGTTCAAGCCTTGGTGCTGGTGGATATTCAGAGATTTAAAAATCTAGCAGGAATGGGACGAAGGCGAAGAGTGGATATAGGGACCTTTGACAAGTTGCTTACGCATAATTGTCATCTATAATTAAGCATTACAGAACACCATCAATAAGTCGTTGTATTAGACCTTACAGTGTTTTTGTTTAATTTGTTGTATTGCATTAGTGGAAGTGTGGAACTGGCTTTTATATGTTGTGTTACTCTGTATTGTATAAGTTTGTGTATTATGGGAGCCTTCTCTGCTGTAAATTGGACTTGTAATGACTTTCGAATGTTGTACTATACAATGATTGCACTGTAAGTACATGCATACTCTGAATTTCTAAAGTTATATTTTAAAGCCAAAACATGGAGCCATTTTACATGCCAGCTTATTCATAAGTGCTGCCCTATCAGAGATTTACGTTTACAAGTGAGAGCTCCCACACATATAGAGCTGTAGAGAGGCCAGAGAGTGGAGGCAGAGCAGCTGTTACAGTGGGTTTCAGATTTCCCTAACTTGACTGTGAGGAAGCTTGGAGGATGGAGGATCCGATTAATTAAGTAGGAATTCTTGAAAAGCCCAGACATTCAGTTTGAGTCTGTGGGGCGATGATTGAGTGAAGGAGCCTGAGGCGGCAGGCTGTGGTGAGTGAACTGCTAATAGGACCAGTTGCTGCTGTTCTGCCTCTGTTGTTGTGTATTACATTGTGCTCGGCTTTATTTTATTGTATAAATTTATACAGTGCCACTTTCGGAAGAAATTGCTCCGAAATAATCTGTGCGCTTGTTGCTATTCCCCACAAAACCGAGTTACACGAGTTGGTTGCAGTTGCCATAGCAGCGTCAGCAGTGGCTGATTCAGAGGCAGCGGTGCTTGGAATATCTAATAACGAGTGTACAAGGGTGACTCACAATACCATGTTGACCCAGAAAGGGGAAGCGGTCCACTGTAATTGATATGGACGTGATTGGGGCTGCACGCTTGCTTTGTACCTGCCCAGGAACTCCTGATAAGGAATTATCACCCACCCGGCAGTTTTAGGCAGATTATGTTATCTTAAGTGCAAATTCATTCCAGCTCTTGACTTATGTGATTAAACGTTCTAAACTCAGTGCAAATTTGTCATGGAAATTGTGCCATGCCCCGTGGTCTGTTTTATGACTCTGGAGTCCGTTTATCCAGCTTGAAAAACAGGAAACATTTAGTCGGCAGACGGGCATGTTGCGGATGCTTTTGCCTTTCATATCGACGTCAACACATTGAACCCAGTGGGTCTTGGTACTTCAAATAAAATATGGTTTTCTATTGCCAGCCATGTTACCCGTCAGAAGAAAGCTTCCGGTTTATACCGAAGTTGTAGTTGTCATGTTCGTACATAAGATCAGAGTTATTTCCAGTCCTGAACCATGATTAGGTGTGTGTTGCATGCAATAAACCACTGCTAAGCTCATCGTACATTACTGCACATTCTGCCTTAGCATTTTCGCGCCTGCTTACCTATAGAGAGACCAGACAAATCAGAGCAGTTTGTAGTCTGCTTTATATTGTATGGTTCTCGAGCTGAAGCCGTGCAAGGAGATGATCGTTATAGGGCTAATAGTGTATTCTTCAGAGGGAGCCAGTGTACATGTGGATTCATCTTACCAGGTACATTGATGGGAGTCTCTTCTCCCACAATCTCAAGAAGTTGTGTCTTAGCGTGGCATAGACCCTCGTCCTCCTCCCAAGAAACTACTCAGACGCCAATCTCCCAATAAATGAAGCGCGGCTGATAGATGCTTGTCATTACCTAGCAATCAGAGCTGCTGAGGCAGAGCGTGCATCTGTGCCATTAGGATGCCACTGTGTCATCGAACTACGCTCTTCAACTACTGTCTCATTACAGCAGACACCTTTGTCGTCAGTAGGACTGCTTACAATGGAGCACAAGGCTAGTCATGTGCGAGATCAGACATTTGTCTCGGAACCATCAGACCACAGTATCGTCGTCTGTTCAAACAGTGTCCCAACTTTACGAGACAGTGTAACTATGGGAGTCTACTGAGCATACTGATGTCTACTGTTCAGAGACGTTGTCGATCGTAACAGCAGAGGGAGGAGGAAGCACTGGGAGGAATTGCCCAGTAAATTGTTGCACACTCCATCCCTTCCTGGTCACAGATTGGGTCAATTATATAGGGAAGGGAAGGAATGGCAATGAGGGTTCGTTGCTCGAACAGCAGCCGAAGGTAACTCTAAGCAAGACTAATGGACAAAGGAAAATGACCGTGGACCATGTGCAAATGACCGAGAAATTGACTTAGGGCATCATAGTCCCGAAAATGCTATTATCAGGCTGCGGCATTTATTATTGGTCTTATTATTTCTTTAGCAACAAAACTAGGCTGTTTTTTAAACTAAATAATCATAATAATGATCATTATTTACATGCCTATTTCATTACAATAATAATAGCGATATAATAATAATATTTAATAATGAAATGTAAGGAGCTCTTAGGATTTCCTTGGTTTTGAAAGATTTTGATTTGAACATTTGTTCATTTCCTCTGGTACCATATGGAGTGCTTGGCAATGAAATCGACAATAAAGCATGTTTGGTGTAAGTTTTATTTTACAATGAATCGAATTGTATATGTAGAAACTCGTAATGACTGCTTTGGGTATAGGGGGAAGTATCATAGCTTGCGAATAGCCCAGAGGCTTTTAATAGTCGTCTGTGGTAGATTGGTAACAGCCGGCAATCATAATAAAAGTTTAGTAGGGAGTGAAAAGAAGTAAATGGTAGAGGAGTCTTTGAAGTAGTTCCTAAGCAGACCTGTCTGTATATGCGTGTGCTGTCTGTATATGCTGTGTGGCAGCATAATATCTGTTGACCAAGATGACGGGTGTTTATGTTTCTTGTTCATCTGAATCAATTGGTTTTTCTCCTTCCTTGGAGTGGGAGGGGGGGGGTAGAGTAATGTAAGCCACTGGCATTAAATGTTTGTGGAGTTGTTGTTCTTGTTGCTACTACTGTCTTCAACCTAGGTAGGCATCTAGGATTTTCTTATGCATAGAAAAGGCAGACTCTTTTTTTATGATTGAACTGAATGTCATGGAGAAATTCTACTACCAGGCTGCAGTTGATTCCAGTTATGCATAGACTAGGTGGTGTAAAGCATAATGGTATGCCATGGATTTCATTGGGTTGGAGTTGCAAGGCATGATATATACCAGTTTTGGTGATTGCCAACCTGCCATGCTTGTGTTTACATAGCCTACCTTTAATTGATAGCCACGGTTACATGTGATCGTACTTGTATTGATATAGCCATGCTTGTGTTGACTCAACCACAGCCATCGGTGTGTTGATGTAGGTATGACCGTATTTATCAATGTGTTGAAACTAATGATAACAATTATTAATCACATTCACGCATTCAGTGATTAGCGTTGGATGACATTTGAAAATCTCTCATAACTCCATGTGGGGGGAGCTATGCTCAAGGGAATTTCCATCTGTTCCAGCTGCCAGTCTACGATATCTCTGGCCAGCTCGAGGTCCTCCAGGTCAGCCAACGGCGACTGCTCCTATCGGATCCGCCAGCCTTTCCTCAAGTCTGATTCCCTGATCAGGTCCTCTTGCAACTTGAGCCTCTTTGGGCCTATGCGCCCGGCGGGCTCTATATGTGATGGAATTGAGAAGAAAAGATTACTAGCAGAAGCTGGAATCGAGGGTGGGAGATGACTGGCATGGGCGTTGTTTATAATTGCCTATGTTGGGGGTGGATTTATGTGTTTCTCCTGTCCATTTGTAGCAGCCCTAAGTTTAGAAAGGAATGAAATGAAGACTTTTTATTTGGAGGAGATGCCTTATCAGTACAAAAATGTATCGGGATGAGTTTCCTAGAAAGGTCGACACATCAGTTTGCTTTACAATTTGTTTTGCGTGGTTTGACCTTGCAGAGTGCAATATATCTTTATTACTATAATATAATAAACAGATAGAAACTTCCAAATTGTTGTAAAATCGATTTATGATGAAGATAGTCAGAAATATCAGAATTTGTCAAATTGACATGGATGTTAGAAACTTAATGAACTGAATGAGAAATTGAAAACCTTCTGTTTAAAGCAACATAAACGAGCAAAAACGAAAATAGTGTCTTTGTACCATTCTGTCTGCTGAAGTACATGGATACGCACTACGCAGCTATGTGGAAAGGGCTGTTGGATCAGCACATGCAAATGTCACCTCACTAGTGAGCATTTTGGTGAATTTTCCTTTTAAATCTTTATTTGTGTCTCAAATCATCACAATTTCCAAAACTGTCAAACATTGCGCTAGCAATAACGTCCTCGAAATTTTACGATAAACTCATAGAAACGGCACACTTTACCAAACGGCAACATCAAAAATGTTTACTCTTATCTCTACAGGCATGCTAGGCTAACAAAAAGTACGTTTCCTATAACGTAAGCAGTAAAATTTTACAACATTATAACAGAACTGCGATGATAATGTTGGTAGAAGCGAGATCATAAATTATAGCGTAGGGAACTTTTATGGCAAACTTATAGAAACGGGGACCATATCGAGGGTTGACAAGCAAAAGTGCGTAAGTGCATTTTTT
Organism: Dendrobaena attemsi; assembly: GCA_034693945.1. Classification (NCBI taxonomy): domain Eukaryota; kingdom Metazoa; phylum Annelida; class Clitellata; order Crassiclitellata; family Lumbricidae; genus Dendrobaena; species Dendrobaena attemsi. The sequence goes on from JAQFXW010000754.1 coordinate 16,817, forward strand.
GTCAAAAATGAGTTTTTTATATCAAAATTTTCAGAATGTTATGCTCTTTATTTCTGTCCAAAGTGCATGTAATTAGTACCAACCATTATTCCGCAAATCATGTTTTAAAAAAGTGCATATTGAGGAATTTCCGATTTTCATCAGATTTTCGTCTGGCAAAAGTGCATATCTCAGTTGTGTACTTCTGCTTGAATCATTGCCATTATTGTTTTATAACATCCTTAACTGCAAAAGTGCGTATCTGCCTATGTGAACTTCTGCCTGCAAGTCAGT
>JAQFXW010000755.1:0-17082 GCA_034693945.1 Dendrobaena attemsi
GGAAAAACTAATAGTCCGGTTTTTTTTGCGCCACCCTGTATAATAAGACAAATATTCTTAAATGTCTTAAATGCATTAGTGAGACTCATTGCACGTTTACCTCGATGTTCACACATCTTGTCATTATGTTAAACAAACTTCATTGGCTCCCTGCTTTATCTCGAATTGAATACAAGATCCTTCTCTTTGTCACCATGTCCCAGCAAGGTTTAGCACCTAAGTACCTTTGTGAACTGATGGTCAAGCCAATTTCTTCATGTTCTACACACACCCTTCGTTCTGCTGACCGACTTGATTTATTTATGCCTTTGACAAGAACCTCATTAACTCAATATTCATTCATTGAATAGTCACCGTGCTGTTGCTGTATAGTTGGTACTTCGCTTTGGAGTGAACTCCCGCCTGTTATCCGGAGTAAGATGTATAAGTTAACGTTTTCACCTACTTCTTTGCAATTCTTAAAAATGTTTCTTTTTTAAATTCATGAGCCTATCATGCTGAGAGTGCTTCTGAATAGTTTCTGCTGTGAGAAGCTCTTTACAAATGTTTATATTACATTACAATATTCAGCAGATGGAGCAGCATCTAAGGATGAATAAGCTATTTGAAAAAGACATGCTTTAAATTGGGAACTAGTGTCTAAATAATGTACTACTCACTACTCAACTATGCAGATTATAAAGGGAGAGCATCCAAAGTTCAGAGTCTATAACTGAGAAATCTTGTTCAAAAAGGAACTGTTTTAGCGCAATGTAGGGTCAAAGATAGGTCATCAGATGACATTCTTGATGGACAAAGGGAAAAGGATTGCATCTAACCATCTAAGCTACGGTTTGCTGCATTATAAAACATGCCACAGAACAGGCAAACATGCAAAACATGCTAATACCTTACTACATAACGCATGATGAGAATAACTTATCACAAACCGTCACAACTCACCAATGGTAAGCACATGATAAACAAATATACTAAATGATAACATAACATGTCACTAACAAGCACAACAAATAATAAACATGTAAACATGAAAATAACATCGGACAATCCAGAACTCATGCCAAACAAGGTCACAAAGTCACAACACCAATTCTCGTGCAGGTCGAGACCTGACCTGGTACTTTTTGTCCTTCTTGCGCGTCTAAGGACAACATGACAACAAAAAAGAACACTGCAATGTGTAAAGCCTCATAGTGGAGAATTGGAGATAGATTGGAATTCATTACAATTAGCAGCTTAACCACAAGTCGTCAAGTCATTTAGTTGCATATGCTGAGTAAACTCAGTATCACGATAGCAGCATGCACCTTCATAAACTTTGGTCACACTAAAATCTTTGTAACATTTACAGACCTCTGTAAATTTATTCCACGGAGAAACTTAGTAGCATGCACATGTATTACAGCAAATGTCAGAACTAAAAATGCCCTATTGTAAATTTAATCCTTACAACACCCAAAGCCATGCAAGCCAGGCATCAACAAGTAACTGAATTTAAAAATCACAAGCAGTCTATTAACAGAGAACCATTTCCAAGAACCGCATGCCCAAGATTAAAAAGGACAGTTTTTGGTAGTTGCTCCTTTTCTGATGCCACTCACCAGCTCCAGACTCTGGAACTTAAACAGGTTTCAAGTTTACTCAGCCTTTCAGACCTTCTCAGGTCTATTCTTGACTCAGATTTTGCTCTTGGTTCTGAATATAACTAATTACCCAGGATTCTGGCATGCACACATCACCTTGCTCAGCATCAGCTTACGCTTTAAAAGCATAATGACAGTCAGTGGCAATACAGAAGTTCACAGATCAGATCCTTACACTAAACACAACTATACAGTATACATTTACACATATACAAACACACCAGTACAAAGTGCAAACGCTTAATCGTATAACAGCAGCTAAGTTACATAATAATAATAATTTTATTAGAATCGCATAACATGTGATTGTGACAGTTAATTATGTCACACTTAGGGACACTAAACATACCCGACATTTAATCACCACACTTAATAAAGTGAAAACTAATAAAATCCTAAGAATTATGCCAAGTTTGTGCAAAATTGAAGCTAGAATAACTGTGCGACGAGTATCAGAAGGTACATTGCATGACATGGTTGTAACGAACAACTGGATGGAATAATAGCAGATGGAGTATTTGTGGATCTAGCAATGCTTTTCCATTAATTGAACTAATTCTAGTCATAGCTTCTGCTGCAATTGACTGCTTGGTACCAAACAAGCAATATGTAATATGAGCAAGTCGGATAAATCCTATATTCTCTCGTCACTTCTGAAAGTAATTCCACCAGCCAAATATTAGTTCACCAGGCATCATTATAAATTGCTCATTTTTCACATGTCTACGACAATAAAGAGCATACAGTTATACTCAATCTCAATTTACGCTTTTCCGCAGAGATAGAGCTGGTATATAGATGCAACTCTTCAACACATTAAAAGGTAATTGATTTTTCTATAGCAACCGTATATATGGCCTCGACCCTCTTCATTTTGCAATGAATTGATCGGGCGAGATCCTTCACCACCGCTCGTCCGCTTGAATGGATGCCACGTCATTTGTGTCCGCATGCACGAACCATGGTTTCAGTTTGCTCTGTGTCTATCTTAAAGTTATTTAATGCCTAATATCTACTTGTTAGACATGTATCACATGATTAAAAAAAGATAAAGTGTCGCAACTGTTGCATGATTATATGTCGTGTGATAAACAGTCTACTGTCTACATGCTACTGATGGTGACGAAGAACTGTGACGAATTTCCATGTGATCAAATGTCACCACTCCACAGTGTCCACACCCATACATACATACATACAGACAAAAACACAGTCACACATGCATACAGACACGTCTGCATCTTGATAGTTGTAAAAGCATCTTTCAAGAACCTTACAATAGCGCTTAACACATATACATTACAATTATACATACATAACATCAACATACATATATATTTACTACACCTGCACCGGTGCACCCACAACTTTACATGCTAACATATATATACCAGATGTTTGGGGCTACTTCGTAGCCTGTAAAATAGTTTTAATGCACCCATGGCACCCCCGTAAAAAGATTTTAAGGTGCCCGTGGCACCCCGTAATGGTTGTCGGGCCTAAATTACAGGTGTGAAAAATTAAACAGTTACCGTTAGAACGTTTTCTTGTGATATGGCGCCCCATAAAAAATTTGGTCATCTATAATGCGCTCAAGGCGCCCCCGTAAAAATATTTGTTCACTACAGCGCCCAAGTTTTGCGATTCGGTTTCGACGATTCGCATTGGCCGCATGCGACGACGTCCATTAAGCGGCTATCGTAAAATACACGAGGACTCGGCGATATGTAGTCAATGTTTTTGCCGGCAGTACCGCAGAAGGAAACCAACCCCGTTTCTAAATGTTCGCTAAATGTTCTGTTTATTATTACTTTGAAAACGTAGTAAATTATCACTGATTAATAAACGTAGAAAATTATAATAATAGTGTATAGAAGTATTGGAAATTTCCGAAGTATGTGCTGCGCATTAATATTGTGTTTACACTATGTGTTGCGGGTGTGCAAAGGTATGAACAGATCTTGTGACGCATCGCACAATCGCTTCAGCCGTGTCATTGGTTATGAACTGTTGTTTGTATGATGATCTTGGGATTTGAAAAAATGGATGTTTACAGGTTTCGATTAAATTTTGAATTTTGATTTTTTTCAGGATAATATTTTCCTGTTCTGCAAGATCCTTCGGATCTAGTACCTTCTGGATCTGCAGATCCTTTGGATCTGAGTTTTGTTGCTCCCAGTACTTTTGTTGCGGTACTCTTTCGAATAAGGCTATTAGCCGTGTCACGTGACTTGGGTAAATATTAAAGATACATGCATTGCATACATACTCACATGTATAGAGTATACTATACACCCATGTCTGCATCTGTATATTTGTTAAAACACCTTCAAGAGACTTACAATTGCACTTAACAAGACTTAAGATACGTACATACAGATATATAAAAACACACACAAAGCGTTCTACTGAGCAGTGGTGCTATAGAAGGTCAAAGGTTAACCGGAGGACTCACGTAGAGTTGTTCCGCCTGTGCATTCGCCAAGGACTCTTCAGTCGATTTCTTCACAGGCTGTCACCCGGTGGCGTAATAGGCAAAAGAAAGTTTCAGGTAAATGGTTAAACCATGCAGCAAAAGAAAACACAATCATACCGAAGAATAAACAAGCATCTGTACAAAAGTAAACGCTTTTGTCTTTCACCTCAGCATAGAGGGTTCAAATCACACTGCAATAAGAAAAATTGATCACGTTAAGCAAATAAACAAGCATTAAGAATAAACAAATAAACCAATCAAGCACGCATGCTGCAGTTTTTACTAGAATCGCATAAAATAAATGGTCAAAAGTAACACTCAAACAAACAGGCTCAGCATTTAGCTAAAAACATATTAAAACAGAAACAACCAGCACTTCAGTCAAGCATTTAATAAATAATGCAATATAATTAACTAAATAAAGAACCACAAAATCACGCTGAATCCAAATAAAACTAAATAACTGCATGAAAGTCGAACATGCTGTGATCCATTCAAAATGGATCAATACACAAGATTAAGTTCTTGCATAACATGCTGCAGTTAACTAGAAGTAAAAGTTCCAGTCCAAAACGCTGCATATATAGATAAATAAGCAGGCTGGATTTAATTTACTCTAAAGAAAAACAGTCAACTGTCGTCGTTGCTTAGCCATCTTTTACCACAGCAGAAGCAATCCTGTGTAAAACGGACCCCATTCGGCTAAACTGTATGCAATTCCGCGCTCTAACCCCGCTCTTATATACCATGCAGCATAATTACCTGAGCATTCTGGACACACTCGAGTCTTATGCTAACAAACTCGTGCAATTACTTACTGTATTTTCAATGCACTGTAGGACAATGTATTGCATTATACCATTTGTAAAGTACTGCATTGCTTAGAAGTTTGTAGTTCGTAATGTATATAATTTTCTGAGCTGAATGAGTTTATAAATTGTAATATTTAGTGTTTAATTCTCTTGCTTACACAATTTGCAAGTGCGTTGCTAAGCACTGGTTAATATCCAACTGTTTGTACTTAAAAATTCCTTGCTGCATTTTGGCTTGGAATTCACTGTATTGTACAATGCGTAATTGCATTGTTATGCAGTCTATGAAACTCCAAGGTTCATACCATTTTATAGCATTGGATTCATTGTATTGTACAATGCGTTATTTCATTGCCATGTAGTCTATGAAACTCCAAGGTTCATACCATTTTATGGCGTTGGATTCATTGTATGGAACTGCAGTGCACTGTATTGTTTTGCATTCTGTTGTACTATCAAGTATTGTACAGTTTGAACGTAACTTAGAGAACGTAACATACAGAAATTTATTATTTTCGTTGCCTCTGTTTTATCGTTTTAATGTTATCATTTTTATTTTATTGTATCACATCATACTGTATGTTTGTAAAAGCATATAATAACCCTGTAAAATGTGCGCATGCATCTCTAGCATGCTTCGTAAAAGATGTCACACGTCTGACTTCGCATAAAGACCTTGTGTAAGCAGCAGAATTTGGAAGACAGGAACAGAGACATCAAGTTGATGACCACTGGATTTATCCAATGTCAGGTCAAAGGCCAATGAAAGAAAAAATAGAGCTCTTGTGAAGTACAGCATGGGACAATGGGACATGGAACCCTTACTTTACCTCCGTAATCTCAGCTCTTTAGTAACTTCTACCAAACAGACAAATGGCGCTATATAAACTCTTTGGAAAATGGTACAAAAGAAATGTCTGTGTGCGAGGCAAGCATACCTTTCCCTCTAACTTGTCGTGACCTGCCACTTGTCCCGTTGCCACGGTAACCTTGTCCGGATGTACTGCCATACTAGATAACAAAAACATTCTTCATACGTGTAATGTACCAAGCAATATATAGCTGCAACAGAAAAGTAGTCCAGAAATGTACACATTGTAATTGCATTAGATAGGACAGGATCTTAATTACGGCAGAAATCACTACAAACCTTGTAGACTAGAGAAGTTTCTAGGCTACACAGAAGTTTCTAAACTAGATCAAAGTGAACGAGATCAGAACAGGTAAATCTGCTAATCTATCAGTTTAAGAATTAGTTTAGACTCGAGTGTCAGATCAGGTTTAAAATGTTTAGAATAGATTACATTTTAGCAAATTCTTTGGTTTTACAAGTACATGTAATTTAACAAGATCAAATAAAGGCAATACTAAAATACAATATACGTTAAATGATTCTTGATCAGATTTGTATCAGACTGTATCACATGAGACAGGATTAGATTGGGATTAAAGAGGAAACGACTAAATTTGACATCAGTTTAGCATTATGTTGTATCAAAACTATAAAAAGATCTGATTGTGTTTCGACCACAATGCCTTTGATAATCATCAGGTTTAGATGACACATAGATCAGATAACATTTTGGATTATCTGCAAAAGGATTAGAGTAGGATTAGCATACGATTTGACGTCATCCGTGTGTCCAACGTAGTGTCGCTGCATCTGCTCCTCCACGTTGTACAGAACAACAACAGCGGCAACAAAGTAGACAATCTCTCCTGTTGGAAGAAGGTATATGTTAGACCGTGCATCGCGACCACGGTAACCGTAACTATGACGACAGTCAAGGCCTAAATCCAATGGCTAATCACTTTAACACTTAAATATGAGTTTTTTCTATTTAACAAGGCACGTGAACTGAGGGTTCTCAGTAGGTTCACGACGCCTACCCTGACCTTAACCAATCCTCACAATGACGAAACTTAATGCCTTGCCCTAACTGACCTTCACATTGTCAAGCTTTGTCGCTTTTCTGATAGTGTCACTCTGTAAATGGCCTCCACAGCTACTCAAATCTCACGATGCTTAAAGACAGCGATACAGAAATGCTGAAGATAATACTAGCTCAGAACAAAAAGGATACACCCAGTCAAGTGCCAACTTCTCCTTCGGCGCAGGGACCGGCTGACTGATTTGGAAATCGGGTCCACCGAGATTCGACGGGGCATACAGGTTGAGTGGCCTGCCTCGTAGGTAGAACTTCAGACAGCTGTCAGCTGGAAAGTAATTCAATGTAACATCTGATGGTTGAGTGAATAAATGGATTGGTTGCAAAACGGGAGAGTGGATGATTTCGGTAGATGGATGGATGGACCGATCGGTGGATGAGTGGATGTATGATTCTGGAGGGTAGATGATTTTGGTGGAAGCCTACGGAAATGAATGGGCTGAATGTACGGATGGAAGAAGAGACATAAGAAGAAAATCGGAAGCAGATACGAATGAAGAGTGATGACATGCCAACTAGACAAACAGATGGACGAAGAATTGGATGCAAGGAAGAAGAAAGAAAGGAAGCCTATAATGACAAGCCGAAAGCAGAAAAGACAGATAAACTGAAATCCCTTCACACCAACAAATAGAAACTTTCTTAACTATCAACAGAAATATATATAATCTATAATATATGCTTTCAAACAGAGCAAAGAAATGCATTTCTTGAAGAGAAGTCAAATAAATAGTCACTGTTAAATCCAACTTACATCTTGAAGCTTCAAAACAAACCATTCAAACGTTACATGCATCATGCCAACTAACCATTAAAAACAAGGCATGCACCAAATTATATATCTACTCCATTAAAAACAAGGCATGCACCAAATTATCTTATCTACTCCAACACATCAACCATTCTGCTGTCCATCCCTTCATGTAACCTCCATCCATCCCTCCAGTCCTCCAATCACTCATACATCCAGCCCCACACATATATTCATCCATCTATCCATCCATCCGCTCACTTAAACCAGTTTAACAATTCAATCAGACCACATCATCGTTAACCTTCTGCCCACCAAAATCGATCGATTCATCCATCCAATCATCCATCCATTTATAGAAAATTAGTTCAACCTAGCTTGCCTTCACAAATCATATGAAATTAGTTATTCAAAGAATAAATAAAACAGACAATCAAAATAATTGTTGTTCCGGCAATTAGTTTGCACTGATCCTACAAATAAACTAGATACTACAGCCAGAACAAAACTATATGCAGATTCTACATGCAGATTATATCAAAGCTGGCAATTGATGATAACAATTACGACATACAAATGAAAACTAAACGAACTACCAAGGAAATTATTACTCCATCTACATCGGTTGAAAAACAGTCACAAAAAGAACACTAAAGCAACAACATCTAAACTTTGCTTAACGATGGCTAAAACAACACGGGTAAAACTGTGAGTGTATGACTTGATATGTCATGTTAAAAAGATCGGAGGGTAGCAAGGTATAATAATTATACACTGCACACCAATCCGCATGCAACTACACTAACTGGCAGGTGGACTACAGGGCAGGTGAACAACATCAATGAACTCACCAGGATTGTAGGTCGGCTCTTTGTGGCTGTAAAATAAGACACAAGATTTAGATATTGGATTTGAAACTATATGATTAGAATCATGGGATTAGAATCATGGAGTCAGAACCACACAGAACTCATACACACATTCATACTTACATGCATAAGTGAGGTGAGGTAAAGTAAGCACCCTTGTTAAAGTAAGCATGCACGAGTGAGGGAACAGATTGCACTACAAATAAACATAATTAGAATAACCGAATAAAGACAACAGACCCAAAATCGTGACAACAGAACTGCAAAATTATTAATAAAAGTGGCTATTAGATGTTTCTACATCAAAGTGCAATTATCAATAGGTTAATAAGGAAAATACTTGCCTACTTACATACTTTTATATTTACCAAAAACTTCAAAATCACAATAGAAGCTGTCCTAATTTCAACAACATAGACATAATCGCTCTACCAAAGGTCATGAGTACTCATGACCATACTGTGTGTAGCCCGAGCATATTCTGTAGTCTTAAACTGAAGTGCAGACACAGATTCATATATGACATCTACCATCGAAACTATTACTCAACCACTTGTCATATGTACATTACTATAACCACTTGACCACATTATATGGTGGTATTCTGAAACGAAAGCTTTTACCGTGCATTTGAGGAGTTAGATCTGACGAGTCCAGCACGACCCTGAGGAAGACTATTGGTGGAACTGCTACGCCTAAGGACAGACAGATGGACAGACGGACAAGCAGCATGCAACAACACTCTAGTCTAAACAAAGCCACAGGTAGGACAACGATCATTCACCACATGTTCTGATCAGGACATGGCATCGGGAACGGCTAGAGCATTTAACAAGGGTACGAACCTTTGTTAAAGTGACACAAGTTAAATTCAGGCAAGGCGTGTGCATTGACTAGTATACATTGATTGGCTGCATGCATCTATCAAAAATGATCACACAAAGTGCTTTAAAGACGGCAGGGCTAGAGTGTGATATATAAGTAAAATGTACCTATAAAGAACTAAGGAAGTAAGGAGGGTACAATATTGTTCATTTGTTGCATGCTTCTAACAAGGCTGGCTCAAATAGGTATGGTCTGACAAATCAAAGTGCTGATGCAGGACCAGTGAATTAGAATGACAAGACTTTAAAAAATGGGCATCATCAAGAATGGGCAGCAGATTTAGGTCGTTGTCGAATTAGCGAAAGTGTAATGCAAGGTAAAGTAAGATGTGGTAAGGTAGGATTAGTAACATTAGGTATGGTACAATTGCTGAGGTAAATCGTCATTTATTGCTTATATCTATACATCAAGACATAACTAAGGTATGATTAAAAACACGATTTTTTAATAAGGTTAGAGAGTGAAAGGCAAGTGCACATTAACAGATGGTCTCTATAAAGACTGAAAATCCTGAACTAGCTTACCAATACTTATATTAAAGCAATGTAGCAAAGGAAGTTCATGCAGGGCAAATTTCAGATCGCTATCAGTCATCAGAATCATGATGCAAGAAGTATTAGTAATGGCCAAGCAGCTCAAGCACATGAAATTATGCACTAATTTAATTACAATATGAGAAATCAGAAATAAGTACACAATTTAATTGAGTATTCACGAAAACCTAAATCGAACGAAAATCGGAAACAGGATAACTTAATACAGAAAAAATGTAAGATGCGTGAAAGGAGAGCTGAATTGAATACAGAGCTGACAAAATTAATCATGAATGAAATAGCAAAACAATGCATTGCATGTAAAACAACGAATGACACAATGCAATGCAACATACTGTGCAAATTGATGCAAAGTAATGCTAAAAGTAGAAATTCAAAATGTTCAGTTATAAATAAGAAAGCAAGCACTCCATAAAGCACACGAAAGCAATATAAATATTTAACGTAAGGTAAGATAATTATGGAATGCAAAATGTTCTTTCAAAAGACCTTGTACACAGTAAAAAATAATTTAATATGAAATAGCAACAGTCTGAACAATGAATGATGGTATAAGGGCAATTTGAATCTGAAATGGTAAGTAGACAGACTGCAATATGACTGATAACTGTATCTCATATGACATTTGACACTGAACAGTTGGAGATAGTCAGAACCATTGCAGATATTATCTGAACGATTGGAGCTGACTGAATAATTAGATGTAGTCTGAACCATTAGAGGAATGCTGGACATTTGAGGTAGACTAAATCATTTGAAGTAGTCAATCTCTCTACCATTGCCTTGTTTTTTGTTGGCAAATTCTATTCTTTCATTTTCATTCTTTGTATATAGCACTTTTATAATTATGTATTTAAATTCAGCTTCTGTTCATCCACACAAACATACATACATCAGTCATTCACACATAAACACAAATGCACATACATGTAAAAGAAACGAATCGGTCGGAAACATTCCAAACGATGACACCACGCAATATCACCAGAATTGAACACTGGTGAATCAACGATTAAAATCTTGCTTGATCAAGAAACAGTTTGAAGCCAGATCATCTGAATCAAGCAGAGACAAAGCTGTGGTTAATAAGTACATGTAGCTCCCGTTCAATATAAGTGATTCTTTACTCAAGAAATTATACCCAGAATCGAAGCCAAGATCGATCGCCAGTTACCGAAAATCACCCAATTCAAATTGAAGCGAACCAATAAGTAATATATACTCTTCGCAAACCATTGGTCAGCAAATATCCAGATCATTAATTAGGAGCATATGATGACTGATTAGTTATATGCTAAGCGATCCCACCAAAGACCTTGATTCAATGCCAAAGGACAACATAGCATGACTTTGCAGGTTACCAAGACGATGAAGGACCAGGAATTTCCTCTGTGGTCTCCTTGGGTGACTTGCTGGAGGCATGGGGACTAGCAGAATGAAGTGCCTTCGAAGTCACCCTGGTGGGAGTTGAGGATTTTGCGACCGCAGTCTTCGTGATTTCAGCCTTCTTGCTAGACGACTTTGGGTGATTTGAACTTCAAGAGAAAATTATGATTTGTAGAATAGATCAGATCAACAAAAACTATAACTAAATATTACACACAATAAACGCATTCACAAGACACTTGCAAACTGAATGGCTTGTGGAGTAGTGACTGAGATGTCTTATTGATCAATTAACCGACTTATGACGCCTTAACTTACCTACTGACTTATAGATTGAATGGTTGTTTCTGAAAGAATAAATAACCAGCTACGTGACTTTCTATCTCTGCTCCACATGAAACTTATACAACATCAACCAAAGCCCAAAGCTCTGCGAGATAATCAGTAACAAACAAAAGAACTCCGTGACCTCAAATTGCCAAGAAGAAAGCATGAAACTGTTACTGAAATTCAAGTCAAGTCCGTACCAAAGCATCTACTGTCAAAATGTCAAGTGAATTCTCTGGTGCCATATAACTCAAGAGCAAGTGTCACTTAGGTGCAGAAGTGCTCAACTGATCAGTGCATGCGAACATAGACAAGAATGCCTAAGTGCCTAATTCCAATTGCCAAACTTGAAGTTGTAGATGCTAAAAGTGTCAAGTAATATCACTGTTAACACTGCACAGTGCATACTAAAGCAAAGTACCAATTACCTGATTACATGTACCATAAATTTTTGGTCTAATATTACTGTAAAAAAGGAGTGTATTGCATGAAAGTTGACTGTTAAAATGTGTTAACCGTAAAATTGTCTGCAAAGAAAGTTTATTATAAATATAACAGCAAAGTGCTCACTATCACTACATAATTTACTTTAAATAAGGAGTTAATCTGCATAAGAAACATTGTAAACAAAGTGTTCGTTTTAAAATTTACTGCAATCAAGAAGGATGGTATTTGCATGAAAATTAACTTCAATTTATAGCAAATAATAAGTATATTTACGTGCAAATTAACTTCAAATTAATTTCAGTTCAGTGTTCACTTGCAAATTTACTGCAAAGTTGTGTTCACTTGAAAATTTATGCAGTGGCTGCTAAGCAAACAAAGCATCTTTTACGTATAACTTGTAAACAAGGCATGCCTACTTGTAAATCTACTGCAAGCTCTCACCAGAAAATTACTCTACAAAAATGAGGCATTTGATTGTTGTACTCTAAAATTTGCCGCAAACGTCTATAGTCTAAATAATAGTGTCTCTTAACTCATTTGTGATAAAGTTTTAAAAAGCATAATGAAAGACGAAGATTTATTGTAGGAAACTGTCCCAACACCAGGCATCTCATACCTAGATGAACAACTGTTTTGGGGGTTGTTGGAAGAACCACTTGCATCAGATGATACAGCAGGGACTTCACGCTCTCGCGCCAAATCTGAGGAGCATATCCCCTCAGCTGAATCAGGGCTTAACAAAACACGTGCATTCGTTCATTTATTCATTTTGTCGTCATTACTTATTAACTTAACTTTGCTCATGCATCTAATTTATAAATATATTCATAAACTGCGCATACAACTTGTAAGGAATCTCACAAACTTTATACTGTCTATGCTAGCAACTAATTCTGGCCTATTATAACTATTTATTGTTTTGTTAGGCCAAAGAAAAATGGTATGTTTCCAGTAACATAGGTTTTAAGAACAGGGTAGATATATAGGAAAATATTTTTATTTTGAAAGTAATTCAATGCCAAAACACAAAGTCCCTTCAAATGGAGTATCCGTTCAGTGTAATAGTGACAAAACAACATCGTCATAATAAAGACTCGTTATGGTATCCAGAGAAAGTACCATGTAACAAGTTTCTATTGTATGCATGCAGTTGCGTACACATAAATATGCAATATCATGGTCGTTAACATAATCAATAACAATATTAAGCTCTCCATTATTTATTCTGTTCATGAAACAGCCAAACTCACATATGGCACAAGATATTAGCATCATAAATGCAGGACAGCTTATACAACCTAGAATAGCTTCTCAGTAATTGCAAAATCAAAATATTTAAAAACAAACTATGTGTAGTATCAACGAGTTCTATAAACCACCAATCAAAGCAGGTACACTCTTAACAGAAATGTCTGGAAGAGGCAGCCAAATATGTAGGCAAAGCACTGATATACATACAAATCAGTTGTCCAAAAATAAAGTAATTCTAGGGGCCAATGTTAAAGGAACTGTAATGTAGACGAAACTATGACGCATAGACAACATAGTAAACCACCAAGAAATCATCCAACTGTCAGAAGAATTCATTTCACAAGTACACATAGCTATACAAGGACATAGACTGTCTGGTAAAATGGCAGTCACCGAGTCTCATATTCCAAGTAGTGGCTGAATAGGTCAGACACCAAAGTCGTCAAATCAGAAGACTCAACAAATAGATTCCTGGCAATGAGATACCAAATTGTATTTTAAAACAATCCCACTATTCAACTGTCTTAGGCGCTAACTGCAATTTTGAACACAAGTGATACTAATTTTATAATGTATAAAAATTGGAATGTGACAGTCATTCTCAATTACACACTTTACAGACGTTGCATTTTAAAGATAGCGAAAAACATGATGGTTATAACAGAACCTGCAGGTCTCTCAATCTTGGTTGGATCTGACCTGACTCAGGCTGATGACGGAGTGATAGCAAAGAAAACTTAATACAGCACCTCAAACGTGTGGGCTACCTTAGACTCTCAGCTGAACTAGCAAGAAAAATATGTCTGTTTCTAGCTATTAAATGTAAACTCCTTCAAATTCTCTAACAAATTCTTCCCTTCTTGACATCCGGCTGCTAAAATTCTGGATGCAAGTCCATATTATTATTCTCTTCCAACCAAAGATACTAAACTTATAATAAAATTAAATAAAAAGATACTCAGATTCACATTTCGGTGTGGCCTTGTGCATTACAAAAATTTAGCAAATAATAATAATAAAAAAACAATCAATTCTTCATTTGAATGAATTTGTTTTAAAATATGTGTATTGTCTTTAAAACTTCTTTTCTCACAAGAAACTAGTTAATTACAATATGCTCAAACAAAGTATCTGCTGTAACCATATATTAGGCCTAACTATCAGAGTAGTCACATGCTGCATTCAGATGTTAGTTTAAAGAGCCTGACCTAACAGATAGAAAACAAGCAACAGATGGTTGAGAATGTACCGGCTGGGAGGGAGTGGAGTGCAGTAGATGGTGGGGTAGTAAGGTCTTGCTGTTTAGAGGAGTTTTGAATATCAATAAGACCAGTGTTTGACAGATGGCTATAAAATCATTCGAACTAAATCGACAATATGAAGTCTTGTCTTCCCAGTGTTTCTATGTTGTCTTAACTCTAACTTGTCTTTTATATCTAAGCTGGTCATTACCATCTTGTCTTCGTCCTGTATCATTGCAACGCTCGCGAACAAGTAGCGCTTTAGAAATTTTGAATTTACAACAAATTTTTTATCCTCCCTTGTGTCTATCATTTGTCTTCTAAAACTCTCCTTGTCTCGATTCAATACAATGTCTAATATAAAATTACATTCCAAAATAATACCTCCCGTTAAACTACATTATCTTCACTCATGTTTCTATTTCAATCTTATATGTATACTTCCTTAATACAAACAGGTAACTAAGCATGCATTCATGCAACCATACAAACAAACTTACAATATATACATCACTGCACAATGCACATATGTAATAATATATACACCTATATTAATATTTATATAAGCAAACCATACTCATAAATTTCATTGAACTCAATAACATCAATTGTATACATAAACAAGAAAGGAGAAACAAGCAATAAGTCTTAACTGGGATCAATAGGTCTAAGACCCTAAAGGACCTAAGTCCTGCTATTGGGCCATCATTTCCAAATACATTATTCTTTATTTCTGGCAAAAAGCAGTAATTAATCACATGTAGAAAATATCATTATAACTCTTAACTAGTTAAAAGTTGCTCTCGCCCGTAGAAAGCATGATGGGCTAAGGGTTAAAGTCAGATGTAGCGGTATTAAAGTAATTGTTAAAGACCATTTGTTATTAACAATATATTTGTCGAAGTCACGTGACATGATGATAGCATGTCACAACGCTATACCGAACGGTAACGAACATCAATAAAGTCCAGAGAAAGTTACAGCTGACTACTCTTGCCGAATCTTTAGCAAACTCTCTCGCCACGCTCTTACACGACGCGTAATTTTCTCGCAAAAATAGGTCAACACGCCATTTTTTTCAAATCCCAAGATCACGTTACAAACGACTCCCAAGTTATAGCTCAATAACATGGCTGCCGCGCTCTTCGGAACAACACAAACGGTGAATGCTTTAACCAACGATCTATTTTTAATAACCGCAGCACCTGCGCAGCACTTGCCAAGCCTACTCACATAATAATTATCATAATTATAAAACCGCGCTCTCCATTTTAATTAACAAATCCCAAGTTCATTTCCAAGCCTACTAACCTAACGATTGTGGAAAATTTCCCAAACTGTCGATAACAAAATGTTTACTGACTTGAACCACAGTATATATAATTACAACAGCAGCAATAGCAGTCGACGTACTGTGTAATTATTATACTGTGCTCGAACGTCGGAATGCGACGCATTCAAAGCAATAACATTCTCGAAGTTTCTTTAACACGGGTGCTGAAAGCACATCAGAATCGCGAAAATTTAATTAATTTTGGCCCAAACATTTTCTAAGGAGGAGAAACGGGCGACTTTGTCGCTCTGTGAAGTATCCTAGTTATGTCATAAAAGATACATGTCAGAATATATTAATTCATCCATGACATTCCAAGCATCAAGATGATCGATCAATATTCAATAGGTGAATGTTTTGAAATGTATAACTGTGTACGTATTAGCAATGCATATATAATGATATATAATTTCATATAAGGTATGTATTCATGTACATATATAAGCATACAGCTGTGCCTGAACATTAATTATTAATTATGTACTATGCCCTTTTGAGAAGCTCCAGAATGTTAAGAATCTAAGCAACGCACCCGCCTGTTGAGGGAGCACCTCCCTGACCCTCAGTAGTCGTTGATGGACTAGACGGCCATTTCTTCATGGGTGCCGGCCCCTGAAAGTTTGGCCTCGACGACCCCTTGCCCCCTGGAGATGGAGACGGTTGGCGGGGAGGTTGATGGTTGGAGGCCGTTGATGGCTGCTTAGGTGTTGAGATTCCCGGACCGGAGTCCTTGGCCCCAGGAGATGGTGGAGGGCCAGTCCAACGCGGCGACATCTTGATCGAGGGCTTTGAAGGAAGAGCATTGTTCGACCGACCTTAGATGAAAGAAAATGTAATATTTCATATGAGTCACTGACCAAAGTGTTTAAGATTATGTAATACAAGTTCTATTCCACAGGAATAGTCAAAACTGCCGATACGTGTAAAGTAAGTTTCATTTGAAAGAAAACATGTAGGAATAAGTAATGCAAACAACAGGCATGACTTCATGTAGAGCAGTGGTCTCAAACACGTGGCCCGCGGGCCGCATGCGGCCCGTGGACTCATATTTTGCGGCCCGTGAAGTCCACCTGGTTTTCTTACCTTTTTCTGGCCTTTACAGGAAAAACTCATCTATTGAGTCTGTGATTATGATTTTAGAACTTTAGACTTCACAAG
>JAQFXW010000756.1:0-17077 GCA_034693945.1 Dendrobaena attemsi
TACATTAAATGCATTATTATTAATACTATTAATACATATACATACATTAAATGCATTATTATTAATACTATTAATACATATACATACATTAAATGCATTATTATTAATACTATTAATACGGAAGCTTTATATAGCGCCTCTTACAGGCTTACGGGCAATCTACTCAGAAGCACTCCCAGTTCAACCTTTATTGAAACAGAAAGTTGTGAGATGGAACTAAGCGGAGTGCGACAGAAAGGCTGTTCCAAGTCTATATGCATATTGCGTATATAAATATATTGTCTGTGTTACATGAATGCTCAAATTGAATCTGGGACATTAGTAGTCTCTTGGTTGACTAATACTGATAATCCCAATCACAGTAACACACGCAACTATGATACAATTTGAAGTTTACGACTCTATTGATAATCTAATACTGATGTGGTGTAGACCCTAGTCGGTAGTCAGCTACCTTTAACAGCAGTCTGATTAATTGATTGCCTGTGACACTGACATTAACTTGCTTCAAAAGTTTAAATATAAACAAAGCAAATAACAAGTTCACAGCCAATTTTAAGATTCATTACATTTCGTGAAATTCTTGAACAATGCACACACGAACGCACACACACACACATTATATGACTTATATGCTTATAAGTGGGGGCTGAGACTTGCCTTCAACATCAAGTGTAGCACTACATGACACCTGTCCAACTGTATTGACTGCTCGTACAATGTACAGGCCAGCATCGTCAAGCCGCACTTTGGAAATCTCAAAGGAACACAGTCCATAGTTATTCTACAAACACAAACGATAACAAATTCCATACACATTCAATTGACCTTATCTAACCTTGAGATTTAAACCATGCTCACAACATCCAGGAATTTATTCTTAAATGAAGCAACATACCCTCCTGGTAAGTAACTAGTTGATTTTGTTGAATTATTCAAATCTAACCTTAATAGATTTGGTTTAACTTAATTGCATGGTTTACCCTAATCATATGATCTAACCTAATCAAATTGTCTGACCTAATCATAATGTCTTATTTATCTAATCTTTTTAAAGTGAATTATGATTATTACAAAATCTATATCTACATTCTACATGTTTATCTAATCTTATGAGCCTGGTCAAATGTAACAATATCTTTCGTATTCAAGATGGAAACCTCATTATTAACCCATCTCTGGTCTCCTGCTAATAAGACTTGGACCTCCACTTGGCATTCTGACAATCCCTATGACACGCTAGGGTATAAGTGATGAACTGCGCCCAGCTGGGAAGTGGCGCCTTAGAATTCTGAGATATGATGAATATAGAAAAAACATATCTACAATACTTTGGCATCTCTGGAGTGCACATCTGATTGGTTGACTAGCCAGCTAGATGATTGAGTGATTTGCTGAATCAGGTATTGAACAAATCTTTTTAACTGACCCAGCTGTCTGGCTGGTTTATGATCAGTTTACTTACTAACTGATGATCAGTTTACTTACTAACTGAAATACTATCATACTTATTGACTTATTTCTTTATTCGTTGACCTATTACTTAACTAATTAGTAGATCAAACTGATAACAGATTAACACTCTGACTGATTGTGCATTGATCGATTGATTGATTTATTGACTGCTTTATGTATCAATTGACTGAATGCTCTCACAGAAATATGGATGCGTCCGGTACTGAGCAGGGCACTTCCGTTTCCACGGCACCACGTGATGCTCGGTTCCGGAAGACCGGACACGGAACAGTTGAAGCGTATCGACTGTCCCTCGTGACAACGCTTGGGCCGAAGACGGGCCGTGAACTGAGGGGCTGTCGTCATCTGTTTCTTCTTGCGCTGGGATGTGGCTGAGGCCCTCGTGTAAACAGACTCCAGATCATCCGTCAGGGACGCTCGGTCGAAGCTCGATGGAGCAGACAGAATCGACTCACAGTCCATACCTAAGCAGAAGTAAAGCTCTCATAGTCCATGTGGAACGTAGCATCACTTGTCGTACGCCCTTGAAGTTGCAATGGACGAATTCCAAACCCATGCATGTTGTATATGTATGTATGTATAACCATAAGTTTATTGAACTCAGCTAACATCAGCAACAGTGCAAAAACAGTACAAGAGAAAGAATAAACTACATTGGATTCAAAAGGAATAGGACTCTAAGGTCCCTAGGTCTCACTTTTACATCACCTGTAACAAGAATAATATAGGTTAAGACATGTTTGCTTAGGTAAGAGATAAGTTTCTCTAGCCATATTGCTTATGTTTTAGCTGCTTTTGCATATGTAATTATGTAATGTATGTACGTATTATTTACTTATTCATGTACGCATCTGGACAATTACTATAGCACTTTTTAAGAGCTTCACTAAGTGCACGAAAGAGATGACATAATAATGTGGAAGGACAACAGGTTGTTTACAATCTGCGACCTAAGCGTTGATTCCATATTTCTACTTCACAAGCACTTGAAGATCATTTTATTTGATAGGTCTTCGAGTTCAATACAGATTGTCTGGCCATAAACACTTTAAAAGGTGCTATATAAATAGGCATTTACAATAACTTCCATTTGTTAGTTATACATCTGTAAGACCCTTACGTTCGACTGTGAGCCTGGCTTCAGATATCTGGCTCCCTGCTGCATTCTTCGCCAGACACGTGTACCATCCGGCGTGTTCGGCATATGTTGTGGGAATGTAAAGCGTGTGGAATTCCATTTCTTCGCTCGATATCTGGTAGAATAGATCGTCCACGATTGGCCTTCTGTTTTTGAACCTTCGGACGAAACAATTTCAAACTTGAAATGTATGTAACTTATACTTGGGATTAGCCCCAAAATACTTATGTTATCTGCTGTATTAACCCTTCCTTGCTCTTTTATCTCATTCTATCTGGTCTGCTAACCGACTTCATCTATTTTTTCTGCGGCTCAGGTTCACCCTGGCTCAACACCAAGCTTAACCTGCAGTGGACCATCACAATGGAACAAGCTTCCTCCATCACTTTGTAGTAAGATTTCAGCTGGGGTGTCATTCCCCTCTCTCCACCGCTTCCAAAGGTCTTTTTTTCCATGGCCTGTCATGCTAGAAACACCTCTGAATTGCTCTGCTAGGAAAGGTGTTTTATAAATCCTCAAATAGGATAGGACAAGAGATCAAAGCAAATTTCACATCAGATCTGTTAAGTCAATACATCACTTTGTGCAGAAATAAGTTATGGTCCATATTGCAACTCTTAATGAATAGGTAAAGGTGAAAAACTTGCCACTGGACTTCTGGATATGGTCTGCCAGTGATCTTGCACTCCAGCTTTGTCGGACCACCTTCAACGACGATTGTCTTCGTGAGACCTTGAGGAAACTCTGGCCTCTGGCTGCCATCCGGAATATCAACTGAACAGGAAAAACACCAGAACTGCATGAAGAATGACCATGATGATGTTATTGATGACAGATGATGATTTCTAGAGTTGTAATAGCCATGCAATAATAGAAATAAATTAAACTAATTCCAATTACTCAATTTATTACAAGATAAATGTACATTGAAGCAGAACAATAAAATAACAATATTTATTAACGATTTATTAATGATGATTTACTGATGACAATCAAAATAGTGATTATGACAACGTTAATAATGAAAATACCGTTACCATACGGCTATCGATAATGATGATTATGATACTGATGATGACCATGAATGACAATGGCAAGTATGCGAATAAGGTTAATGATGATGACAATGATGACGACAATGATTATGAGAATAAAAATGATGATGATGCTGATTACTGATGCGTAAAAAAACACACCGAGTACGTCGATCTTGGCGAGGCTCATGGACTGTCCATATGGATTAACAGCCAGGCATCTCCATTCACCCGCATCGTCAGGTGTCACGCATGACATGACGAGGCAGAACATCGCTCCATCTGTTTCCATGCTATACCTGGTTGATGGAACGATCTTCAGCTGACCATGAAACCAGGTCACCTCCGCCTCTCGCTTGCAACTCACTGCAATCAATAAACGTGCAGAGCTAGAAGTGTTAGAAGATAAAAGAGTCAAAGGTAAGAGAAGAAGGTACAAGGTAAAAGAGTTCAATGTAGAGAGGTAAGCAGGTGAAAGGTAAAAGATAGGTAAAAGAGTAAAAAGGTATTGGCCCAAAGGTAAACTTCACCATGTCTAGGTACAATAAGAAAGATGAATGTTAAGCTACAATGTAATCAGATGAAAGCAAAAGGGTAAAGGTTAACACTTAACAGGTAACATAGAGGGCAAATGTAAAAGGGTTAAAGTCAAAAAAAGGAATGCAAAAGTTATGTAAAGTAGGTACAGGTAAAGTAAATGGGGAGATGCTTAAGAGCAAAGGCCAAAGAAAAAAGGTAAATTGCATAAATGTCAAAGGTAACAATAGTACAGGGTAAAAGTAAAGGTGAAGGGTAGACATAAAGGTGAAAGAAAAACAGGTAGGACTAAACTCTTGATTTTACTTACTCACTGTACTCAGTAGAAACTCCTCAATAGCATTGTTTATGGATAAAAGTTAATAATATACATATTGCATGGCATCATTGTTTCCTCAAATTATGTAAAAACAACACAATATATTATAATAAAATATAATAAAACATTACTATTACAAGATCTACATATTGTATTATGGCAACATAATATGATGAAATTGCTACAATCTGACACAACACATTCTATTGTATTTGAGTATTTATATAGTGCCTCTATTAGTAGAACATTTGACAATAAGCAGAATGATGATGCTTTCTTAGATAGAAAGTACAACATACAATAGAAATGTAACAATACAGTAAGATGCATTTCATGAATTGTGTATTTGAGATTCCACATACGTAGTGAGATAAGAATGCATTTTCCACCAGCTGGAATGGTCTGATCCAGGAGCGGAAGTGAGAATTGGGGAGCGATGCGAGCATTGTATGAGCTGTACCCGGAACTGTAACTCTCATTGATTGAGTCGGTCGTGCTCAGACTCAGCGAGCGTTCCAGATACATTGGTCGATCAATACTATGTGAGCCGCGCAGCTCCAGTGGAACACTGTCACGATCGTAACTCAAGCTGGAACGAGATTAAATCTAATAATATCACATGACATCATGAAATTCTGCTTCATTATCACAAAATAATATGATAACTAATGGAATTGCAATTATTGACTAATCTTTGCATTAAATATCAACTAAGCTGTAATGAGCTCACTGACTATACAGCGTTGGTGGCAAGAAAAAACAGCAATGGGAGGACTGGTAACCTGCCGAGGCTAAAAATATGAAGTTGCTGACACTTGATACCCGTAGCTGCCTCTTAGCTAAAGGGACTGCTCTCCTTATCCATTTTCTCTTTCCGTTTCTTCTTTGCATGCATTGCTAATTTGTTACATTAAGCAACTACCTAACAGTCCCAGATATTAGTTTGAAATAAATTTGCACATAGATATTGCATTTATCAAAAGTGCTTCCATGAACTAAGTATTCTGATTTTAATTGAATTCATCAACTAATTATGTAGAAAGTAAAAAAATATGTGGAAGGCATTGCGAACTAACCTTCGTCTTCTTTTTCCGAATTCTCCGGATTTTGTCCAACCAGATTCTACCAGAAAAAGTTATCAAAAATTAACAGATGTAGAAGTAACTGATTAAAGTATCGTATTGTATTGTAACTCATGACTTCTTTGCGCTACCAGTGTAAAGACCCCGAGAGAAAAGATAAATTTAAAAAATTGTATATGGTCAGAGCCGTTACCTCCTTTCTCAATTTAGAAAAATGCCAGACTTGCCAGTGATGATCAGACTGGTCAGTATTCAGATTTAAAATATATTTTTTTCATAACTTAATTAACTCTTACAGTGCAGTGTTATGCCTTTTAATTTGTGATTCGTCCGTCTCCTTGGAATGACCTGCCTTTGAATCTGAGGTCTGACTTGGAACGCTGATGCACTTTCAGTCCTTCACCATAAATACCCAATAAAACATGTTGCTGCAGGCACTACATTCACCCTCGGAATAGTAGTGGACTGTAAGAGGCGGTATAGAAATACACACATACATACATACATACATAACTGGGTTGAATGAATGAATGATGGGTACCTTGGACGTTGAGCTCTCCCACGGTTGTGCAAGTTCCGAGGCGATTGGAGGCAATGCAGACGTATTGTCCGGAGTCGTCGATGTCAACATTGTTGATGTTGAGCATTGCCAGACCATGCTTGTACCAGAAGATGTACTTGCTATCATTCTCATCCAACTCCAGTTCTTCGTGCAGCCTTTGAACGACAATTCTTATCAATTTGAGATGATGACAACGATGATGCTTAAGAATAAGATGATAATGTTGATGCGGAAGAATAAGATGATTATGATGATGCGGAAGAATAAGATGATTATGATGATGCGGAAAAATAAGATGATTATGATGATGCGGAAGAATAAGATGATTATGATGATGCGGAAGAATAAGATGATTATGATGATGCTGAAGAATAAGATGATAACGATGATGCTGAAGAATGAGATGATAATGATGATGCTGAAGAAGATGATAATGATGACGATGAAGAAGGCAAAAAGATGAGATGATGATGATATTGATGATGATGATGCAGATTACGACGATGGTGAAGAGTAGACAGTATATAATATATATAATGATACTGATGACGAATCTGAGTGATGATGATGCGATGATCACTGTTGATTATTTACTAATGATATCATGATGATACCTTATCATGACAGTGATATCAGTATAATTTCATCTTCTTATCATAGGCTACAGCCAATGATAAGAAGCGCTTCTGAAGGGCAAATGCTGTGAGAAGCGCTTTATAAATTCACAAATACAATAGTGCCTGTGCGCTGTATCCCAGTTGAATAGTTTTGCAAGCCGTTTTTAAACTATTAAATCTTGTATTTAGAATTAATGAACATTCATTTGCTCGTTTTTTTCTTTTTGCAAACCTTATAGTCTATCTTTTACAATATTATTGGGATCTTTTGGATATGCTTTTCTTTAAAAATTATTCTATCTATCTATCTATTTGGAGATTTATAAAGCGCCTCTCTCAGCAGTGCAATTCAGAGGCGGTCACGCTGGAGTGTGCACACGACGAACGCTAAGTACCCATAATTATTGTCGATACAATGTAAAACAAAGCATCAACAGCGAGTGTGTGTTTGTTACATGAGAAGCAGTATTATTTTAAACCATGAATAGCACAGTTAACAGTCATTGACATGAACCTACGGATGGCAGAACAGTATACTATCTGACTTTATGACCTACCATTTGACCTGGGGTTCCGGTTGACCGTAGAATCGACATTTGAACCTTCCAACAGTTCCTTCATAAGCCTCTGTATTGGCCAATTCGATGACGACTTGTGGCGCCTGATCAGGCAGCTCTACAAGAATATCAGTAAAATCTAGGGTCAAGTTAACAATCTTTATTTCATTGACAACTCAAATGACAGACTGCACTATAATTACATAGTATAATTACATAGTATAACTACAAAGTATTAATGAATGATACAGGTCATTACAGGAGTCGATATTTAACCATTGGCAGTCATGCATTGCCTAGGCACCCTATCAATTCTACATCTCATTTTAAAATGCTGACCCCAAGCAAATGAGGGCTGAGTTAATCTGAAGAGTTTTGAATGAACCTAACTCAGGTCATAAGCTCTTCGTGCAAGTGAGTTATCTATTACTTTAAACCTTCCCCATGTTGCTGAAACCAAATAAAATTATGGAAAGTTAGTAAGCATGTGATACATAAGCCAAGGTAAACAACTTACTGCTGCATAAGCCAAGTTCAAGTTATGCAAATCAAGGATCTTTCCCTCTGCTCCTTAGAAGCTGTCAGGCCACACTCAAATAAAATTCATTGCAATGTGATTAACGTTTCTGTGTGATTAGGGATGAATATTACTCGGATCAAATAGGATCAAATCTGAAGCCTAAGGCAATAGTCATTGAAAAATAAAATCGTGGATCAGATTAGTTTAAACACAGAGTAAGTAAGATCTTGTACCCATGATGAGTTCACGTTCCATAGCGATGCCCTCTTGTGACAGCTTCATGAATATGGCGCCCTCCTGAGCCAAGAAACCAACTGGCAACTTGTTCTGGTTGGTCGTCTGTAAACAATTAACAATATTCCAAAATGATGCTTTCATATACAGGCTGGGCCAAGAAATGATCCCCTACGTGTTTTGCTGATATTTCTGCCAAAAGTAGACATTTTCAAATGAAATTTTACAGTCTGAAAGGCAATTCATATTTACGTATAACTGCCAAATTTCACCAACAAATATTTCAAACAAAACAAAAATTATTCAAATTTTAATGACGTCACCCACTGTTTTTGATGGTTCAAAAATCACCCTGCAGGATGATTTTAAAAATGATCCGCCTGAGTGTTTTGCTAGTATTTCGGTCAAAAGAGGAATTCTAAAACGAAATTTTGCAAGCTTAAAGGAAATTCATATTTACATATGGCAGACAAATTTTACCAAAATATTTCAAACAGAATAAAACTTATTCAACTTTTAGTGACGTCACACACTGAAGCTCTCTTGAGATTCAAATAACGTTTAACAGTTCTTTTATACTATTTCCGCCAGACGTCAACATATTTTAATGAAATTTAACAAACTTTAAGGTGATTCATACTTACATGTAACAACCAAATTTTATCAAAATATTTCATGCGCAACAACAGTTACAGCATTTTTAGTGAGTCCACCTGCTGTATTCTGATGATATAAAAAAAAGTGTAATGCAACAAATGTTACAAGAAAAGTGCTGTAACTTTTGTTGCATTTCAAATATTTAAATAAAATTTGTTTGTTCTATGTAATATGAATTGGCTTTAAGCCTGTAGAATATCACTGAAATATTGTTCATTTTGCGAGAAATATTATCAAAATAGGCCCCTACTGTTAAACGTTTTTGAACCATTAAATGCAGTGGGTGACGTCATTATAAGTTGAATAACTTTTGTTTTGTTTGAAATATTTTTGTGAAATTTGGCAGTTGCATGGAAATAAGAACTGCCTTTAAGCCTGTGAAAGCTTATATAAATATTCCTACTTTTAACCGAAATATCAGGAAAAAATCTAGGGGATAACTTTTTTGGTTCACCCTGTATAGTGACCCGTATAGTTGTACCCATTTTAGACTTCTTATGTTAGGAACCACATTTCATTGCAAAAATATTACGTTTAATTATACTATTAAATTAAAATATTACAATAATTATATTATTAAACTATCACATTTCATTTTCTGTGATTTAAAACTTATTTTTTTAAAGATCGCCTAACCGATAATATACTGGGGAATGCTAATCCTAGGGTGGAACCCTCTCCGACGCTGGTCTAGACTAATCACTGCTTGCCAAACTTTATAGTGGCCCTTCTGCAAGAAAAGGTTGGCCACCTCTGGTCTTGGGATTCATTCCTGCTGCTGACTTAGCCACCAACGAGAGCGCCGTTCAGAATCACTCTAGTGTTTAGGCCTAGGGGTGCGGAGAATATGGGCGATGACCATTTGTAGTCTCTACTATAGCGCACACAGACTTCAAGTAATGAGCCGGAAATAAGTTGATCACGTGCGCTTCAGTAATGATGAGAGTTAATCTGTGCTCAGTTACTGTGCATTCAAAATTATTAGCAGCCTTCTGTTTTCATAGCAATCATTCGACATTCGAAAGGAAGCAACTATGAAGAACGAAATAGGCCTAGGCCTATGCAGCCACGGCGGTACAATTATTTTCGGAAAACTTAGGCAAACATGTAAATATGAATTATGTTTCAGCCTGTAAAATGTTATTTAAAAAATTTGTACTTTTGACCGAAATATTGGGAAAAGACGTAGGGAGGTTACTTGTTTGGTTCACCATGTAGATACCGCGCAACGACTATAAAAGATCTGTGAATGGTATCAAGAATTTCAAAACATAAAAAGTTAACATAAATTAAGGCATTAGCAAAGGTGTTTAAATGTTTATAATAACCAGTCTAATATTTTATAACCAGTCTAATATCTCGTCTGGGTCGCGTCCTAGAAGGTTAGAACCCATGATCTAGTCTTCTATCTTGGGTCGTCGTCTTATCTCGCATGTCGAGACCGGTCGCAATCCGCCGCATCGAGTCTCCACTGGTTTCGGTTCCACTAATCTCATTGGCATCCCTGGATATTAGTATGAGCAGCAAGCTTTATATTATAACGGAAAGTATATCTGAATGTTAGGATGAAAAGTGAAATCTAATAACAAAAAGAAGAATGTGAAATTATCTGTAAGTTTGCGAGATACGGTAATTCTGGTCATTTCAGAACTGAGGATATTGATTAACTCAGTGAATGTGCATTAGTATCAAAATAAAGCGACTGTTAGAACTAAACAATAATGGTAATTTGTTCAACAGGTTGTTGGAAATGTGTTGGAACCAACAGAGGAATATCACGAATCTGAATTGGTAAGCAACAATCACATAATTCCAGCACTCTCTCCACGTTTCGACACATATTAGTAAGAACGCTATATACAGGGTGGGCTAAAAAAGAAACCCCTACATTTTTGCTAATTTTTTCAAAAGTAGGAATTCTTACATAAAATTTTTACAGGCTGAAAGGCAATTTATATCTACGTGTAATTGCCAATTTTTACAATAATATTTCAAACAGTATAACAGTTATTCAACTTATAGTGACGTCACCCATTGTTCTTGATGTATCAAAAAGTTTAACAGTTTCATGCAAATATTTCCGCCAAAAGTTGAAATAATTTAATGAAATTCAACAGGCATAAAGGCAAATCACATTTACATAAAACAACCAAGTTTATCAAAATATTCAAAAGTCAACAAAAGTTACCGCACTTCTAGCGAGAACACCTACTGAATTCTGATGAATCAAAAAAGTGTAATGCAACAAGCGTTACACAAAAATGTGGTGTAACTTTTATTCAATTTGAAATAAATGGTAAAAGTTGGTCTTCGTATGTAAATATGAATTGGCTTTAAGCCTTTGCAATTTCTATTTTAAAATGTCAACTTTGGACGGAAATATCAGTAAAAACTGTTGAACGTTTTTGAGACATCAAAAACAGGAGTGGGCTCACTAAACATTGAATAAATTTTGTTCTGTTTGAAATATTGTGGTGAAATTTGAATAATGCACGCAGATATGAACTGCCTTTCACTCTGCATTTTTTGATTTAAAAATGCCTATTTTTTGCGGAAATATTGGCAAAAAGCGTAGGGGTTCTTTTTTGGCCCACCCTGTATAGTAAAAAGCCACTGACCGACCGAGTGCACTGTCTGTTGTTGAAAATAAATAACAAGTTAAACGCTCTGTTCAGAAAAGGTTGGATGATTTAGATGCAGTATCACGTGAACTAATAGGATAGTCGTTAAACTGGATTCTACGCTCGATGGACGAGCAGTAGGCTCATATAATGAACGAAATAACATGTTTCACGTAAGTGGATGAGAGTGGATGAGAAAAGATCACTAGCGGCCACAATAGAAATGAGACAGAGAAGATAGATGAGACGCATAATGAGAGAGTGGGTTTCCTTCTGAAAGAAATAGTAGAAGGAAGAATGAAAAAGAAGGGAAGGGGAAGACATAGACAAAAACTCTTGGACCGGTTGACGCAAAACTGAAAACAGTGAAACGGATACAGAAGATAAAAAGGAGATCGAGAGCTGAATTGCTCCATCGGACGCGTTCGAAACATCTGAGGAGCAGAGAACCTGAAGAAGAATTTGCGTAGAGTAAGTTGTTCTATGGTTCTGCATGATTAAAGAGACGTATAAAATTGTAGTTATTGCAAATAACTTTATAAGTAAAAGCGAGTTACAGTAGTGTAATGCGCAAGAAATCAATATATTTGTTAGTTGTACGAAAACAGTTTAACAGTGTGAAATTAGATTTCACGCGAGGGTGGGGCTTTAACAGAGAACGGATGCACGAACTGTGAAGTAGTGAAGAACTCGAAATGGGGTGATGTTGACAACGACAGCCATCTGGCGAATGTACTCGTTCTATCTAGAGTGAATTAATTCCATTACAATTCGCCAGATGCTTCATCCGGATGTCTTTCTATTATGGTTCAGTGTCAAGCCTTGATACTGAAAGTGAATCTGAGCGTCAGACTAATGCAGATGCTGCTGCTCTCTCATGAGTAAACAACATCATTCTCTACAATGCATGACTGGTTTTACTGCCTTCTACCATTACCTGGTCCATTGAAGCGAAGTCTGACCTTTCTAGGTCATTTCTGCTTTGTTCCTCAATCAATCATTTAATCAATCAACGGTGTCGTTTATTTAGCCTATTATCAAAGCTGACAATGACGCAGTTTTTCACGAAAACGTCTCAACCTGCGGAATCTCCAGCTAATGAACTTTATTCTCTGTTTCTTTCGGTGGCAATTGCCACAACTGTAGTCTATTGAAAAGCACCAAGACCGTAGCCAGGATTTTGTTTCGGGGGGTGTTTTCTACGTCCTACAAAAATTTCTTTACATTCTTTCATTTTGGGAGGTGCTCTATGCCAACAAACTCGTATTTTCCTGCCGTTTCACACTAATAACGAACTCTTACATTGCGAGTTTGTCATTTCGGTGGGGGGGGGGGTTTAAACACCCAAAACACCCCACTGTGTATACGGCCATGCATCTGTCGCTTCTGTTTCTTTCAGCTGGCGAGGCATCGTTTCTTCGGCTGCCTGCGCAATCTGAGGATCGATGCTCGAATTCCGGTCATTCAGCCCAAGTACTACGCCGTCTCTCAATGTGACGACCTCTGATCAGTCATCATGACTGGCCCGACAGCAACAAGTCACCACTGAACCAGCCAACGTATACTATGCTTACCTGTTGAGAGAGAGACATTGATAGTCTTATCATATATACACCTTATCATGATCCTCGTCCCTTCATATGTATCATTTCAGTAGGGTCACTGGTTGAAGTTAAGCGGTAAGCATATTGCTTATTGCTTTTGTTTCTTGCGACAGTTGCCACCGAGATACAAATAAGCTTTCGGCTTATCGCTTAACTGTCAAACTGAAAAATGCATCAAGAGAACTAAAGATATAATGTTATCTGACTACACTTTCATCTGCTGTTGAAAGGATCTTCTTCTTCTACTTAGTACACACCTATAGAATAGGTAAATGTTAATTCCACGCTTCATTGCGGCCGTCTCGGTTCACATATTAGGGAGCATGCAGCACGCTTATAATGTTTATCCAAGTTTATTTTCTTCCTTACAAACCTAGCAACTTACTTCTTCGTCACTGACAGTTAAGGACATAAGTTCACCTCCACCTCCTATATTTGTGTGAAAATGTAAAAAAAAATGATTACGTTGATCTGCTTTTAATAAAGAATTTATTGTTGTGCTATAGTCTGCGTCTGTTTCAATAGTTTCAAGACGTTCGTCTTATTCCGAAATTGAAGTCTCTGTTGCGTAGGAATTATGCTTTTGAGAAGAATGATAGCTTTGGATCTGGAATTGAGGCAATGACCTCTTGCTCTCTTGTGTCGTATATGCCTACAGATGCCAAGAGGCAGGGGCGTATTTAGGGGGGGTTTACGGGTTCAAACCCCCCAAAATGATTTTTGTCCTTGTATTTTGTTATGTAAACCCCCCCGAATGTGAGTAAAAAAATTAAAAATGGAAAAGTAAATTTGGCAGAAGAAAATGACCCGAGATCTGAGAAATTGTGGGAGGGAGGGAGGGAGGGAGGGATGGAGGGATAGACGGATGGATGGATGGATGGATGGAGGGAGGGACAAAGGAACAGACAGACAGACAGACAGATGCTAGACAGACAGATAGATAGACTCACAACAATCTCCAGAATAATAAATTATCATGTACAAGTTAAACAGGCCCCTATAAGATCAACATTTGAACATATAGGCCCTATGCGTCGTGTATTTTTGAGCAAACAGTCCAACATTAAGTATCGCATTAACCAATGCTCGCACAAGCTCTCGTAAAGCTGCAATTAAGCACATTCTATTTTATTTTTAATGCAGTTTAATTTTGGCGTATGGGGAGAGCTACCCAAATCAGGTTCCGGTGTCTCATCACGTTGCACAGGGGGTGTTTTGGATGTTTAAACACTCCCGAAATGAAAGAATGTCTTAGTGTGAAAAAGTATTGAAAAATGAGTTTTTGGGCGTATAACACCTCCCAAAATTAAATAATTAAAAAAAACTTTGATAAGGAAAAGTAATGTTTATCGTGAATAGGTCGAAAAAATATGAGCAATGATCAGAGAAGGTCATCAGTTCTCTAGGAGGTGGGAACACCACCTCCCCCCCCCCGAAACATAGGCCTAATCCTGGCTAAGGCTTGGTTGCGCTCATTTTGAGATTACTAGAATGTTCATATGTGTGATGATACACTATTGTGTGTTTTGAAACGGTTCTGGCGGATGAGAAGGCTCTTGCTGGGCTCGGTGTACCCTGACAGGAGTACGTCTTCAGGCCGACAACCGTTTCAGTGACAGGAATTGAAGAATTACTGATTTAATTGCGAAGGCTGAACTCGTTCTTTCTTCCCACGATCAATCACCGTTTTATTATCAACTCGTCGAACTTAGGCACAAACTTCTTGCAAAGACAAGAAACGCGCTCTTAGATGCCTCAATCAGTTCGAGTCTAAAATACATTATATATATACGTTTATTTTACAACGCCTTCATAACCAAGATGATTGGCGTCTAAAATACATATTGCAAAAATCACGCTTATATACAGAGAATTGAGGGATGCCTGGCGTCACCACGTGACTGCATTGTCCTGTGCCCGCGTTGCTCAAGGTGATAGTGACCTTGAGCCTTAACCGTCAGGCTATAGGGTGAGCCGCTCCACGAGCATTGGAGCCTTAACCATTAGGCTATAGGGTGAGCCGCTCCACGAGCATTGGAGCCTTAACCATTAGGCTACAGGGTGAATTGCTCCACGAGCCCCTATTGGCTAAATCGCGCGGCCCTGACAGACGGACTTCACCAAAAGGGCAATTTCACAGAGGCCCGAAAACATAGGCTCTCCCCCTCCCGATTTCTGCACACAAATAAGAGTGCCAGCCCCAAACAAGGGGAAATCCCAATTTTGGTACAGTATACTGTATAGCCTTGCTTCTTTGAATGAAATAATGAACTAAATAAAACTATTGTAATTTGCACATAATAATATATGGCTAACATTTTCCAGAACTTGGCTGCATCTCAAATTGAGTTTATTTTAAATACAGTGTAACTTTGGTTTATGAAGTGAGCTACTCAGATCATGTTCCGGTGTTATAGGTGCACTCGTTTTGTGTTGATACTTTGCATGAAATAATGAACTAAATTAAAATACTGTAATTTGCAGTCTTAACTCAAGTTACTCAACTAATGCACTTCGTTGCCTTAGAATTATTATTTAGCCATCATCGTCGCATTACACAATTTTGTGCATGTCCCATCGTAACTAGCGTATATACCTCTGTTCCTTCTTGTTTATCCTATTGCTGTGTCTTGGACATAGCTTGTTTGGCAGATAGCGATGTTATTGTAAATATCTTATGCTATAACTTGGAACAGTAAATGGAATAGTTAGTGTCTTTATACATAAGAACTAAATACAAGCCAGGAGGATGGAACAGCTGATTGATCTAGAATGAACAAGGAAAGCTGAAGTGAATGAATTTTTCAGAGGAACACATTTTTCCTATTAGGTCTGGAGCCTGCAGAGCAAAAGGGACAAGCTGAATTGGAGAAATTAAGACTGCACATTGAAATACAACAACACCAGTTCTATGTGATCAAGTGGAAGCCAAAAACGGAGGCGTAAAATGCAGGGAATAGGAGAGAACTAGTTTAAGATTATAGAAAATTGTTGAAATAGCTAAGAAGGATAATAATAGAGAAACTAGAGGAAGCAGAAAACTAGAGGAAGCTCAGGTATCTCTAACAATATCAAAGATGAAAAAGCGTTGGCGTGCAATTTGACATGATTTCCCAACATGAGATTCCATAGCATTTCAAACAGTAGGTGACGTTCTGGAATAGGCCTAATTTGGGGATTAGGACATTTTTAGTGAAGCCACTGTTGTCTTCGATAATATAATTAGTTATAACTGATTTCAGTAATTTAAATAAATGGGTGTCGAATTAGCTTACATATCTCGCGAAGACCTTCTCCTTTCTCTTCTCAACTTTACCTTCGTATACCTTGTCTCACCTTGTTAATTCTGTGATAACTGTAGAGGTTGGTTTCTGTGACTCTCTCAATTACTTTTTCTCTCTCTCTCTCGCTATCCCTCCTTCCTCTGTTCTTTACTCCTTTCTTTAACTTCGTCTCTCTCTTTCTTCTCTTGTTGGCATGATCATTATGTTCTTTCGTGAGTATTCGATACATTTACTGCCCTTAATGGTCCTGCTGTAGACGGCAGTGTGGCCTTGCGCTTGGTGCTCAATCGTAACCACCCCTCCTACCAACACCGAATCGTAAACATATCGACACAGATTCTCTAGTCGAACTCAGCCCAGAGCAATGAAGGTGCGCCGATAAAGACTCCAAATTTACGGTATTGTTTCCGTCTAAGGCGCGTGACTGCTCCTTCATCGGTGGCGGCGGCCTTAAGCGTCTCTCTCTTAGCGCCGAGACCTCGAGCCTCTTATCGACGGAGAAGAGAGGAGAGCTGCTGCTATACCTGTCCCTAAACACGCCGCCCTTCTGGCAAATCACCTTCAGAGAGACCCGGCCTTCCCTCTATAACTGCTCTTTTCAAACACTGGTCTGGAATTTTCCAAATATTTTCCAGGTTTCTGGATTTCCGTCTAATCTCTAATTGTGGCATATAACGACGACGGCGGCGAAAGAGGGAAACGGTGGACGCTGAGGGAAAGTCGGCTTCGAAGGAACGTGTCTCTCTCTCTCTCTCTCTCTCACTCTCTCTCTCTCTCACTCTCACTCTCACTCTCTCTCTCTCTCTCTCTCTCTCTCTCTCTATCTCTATCTCTC
>JAQFXW010000757.1:0-17075 GCA_034693945.1 Dendrobaena attemsi
CCTGCTCAGATGAGCGGAGTGACCTAGAGCCCGTGGTGCTATCAACAGGACAGCAGAGTTCTCGAAGGTAGGCGGGAGCAAGACCCGGAAGGCAGCGCCAGACTAAGGCGTAACCCGTTGCTCCGGAAGTGCACATGACTTTGTCCAGCAAAGTTTCAAACTGCTTTAAAACACACTTGTGTAGATCAGCATCAGCACTGTAGTGGGGAGCACTTCTGAGCAGTTTGTACCAGGAAATGCGAGCGATTATAAATGCTCGAATACTATACAGTAAGTGCTTAAACAGATGTATGAGCATTTCAAATGATACTCGCCTGCTTTTATGGACTGACTAATAAGACTCATCCGATTACCTTACATAGCAT
Organism: Dendrobaena attemsi; assembly: GCA_034693945.1. Taxonomy (NCBI): domain Eukaryota; kingdom Metazoa; phylum Annelida; class Clitellata; order Crassiclitellata; family Lumbricidae; genus Dendrobaena; species Dendrobaena attemsi. The sequence goes on from JAQFXW010000757.1 coordinate 366, forward strand.
TCATCTTCCTCTCCATCTTCATCTATTTTATCTCCATCATCTTATTCTCCTCCATCTTCATCTATTTTATCTCCATCATCTTATTCTCCTCCATCTCCATCTATATTATATACTTTTTATCTCTTATTCTTCTCCATCTTCACCTATTTATCTCCTTCATCGTTTTCTTCATTGACTTCATGCTCTTCTTATATAATTCTTTTGTTTCTTCTATTTCTCTCCTTCTGCACTTACTCTTTCCTTTTCTTCATCTTTTCTCTGCTTAGTTCTTTTCTTCTGTTGTCATCCAACTGTAGCCTTGAGAGAATGTCGGTTTGGCAACGGTGGATGCGAGCATGCCTGCCGTGAGACGACCAATGGCTTTCAGTGTCTATGTCGAACCGGATACTATCTGGCAAGCGACAACCGTAGTTGCATTGGCGGTAAGCTGACTTGATTTCTTTAAATGTTCTTCCAACCACCATCTGACAATTCTGACATGTATACATCTGAAAAGCTGTCTGCTACAGGACCAAGAATTGCGATGATTTAGCGCGATTTTTTTTAAGTACTGAGTGCATTCCATTTCAATAATAATATTAACAACTGTAAGACTGGAATTTCAAGAATCATTACGACTTGGTACGTTGGCATCTTAAATGCAGGCTACTCAATCTAATCATTGGACACCTGCGGGATTATTTTTAGATCGGATTAGGGGCCTACATTTAGTTGACTTGATCACTCAGGACAATTTCAAACTTATCACTAGGCATCCTATAATGCATGCTGTTGTATAAAACCATGTTAATGTATAGTAATCATGGCTACCTGTTAGGAGTTATCTTTAGGACAGGATGTGTTTTGTTGATCAACAGCTCCAACGGCTTTGGTGAACGGCAGTGACAGCTCGGGCGATTCGAATTTCACCATTAACTGTAACTATAGAAACGGCTTCTGCGCCCAGGTGTGTGAGCCAGGTCTGAGCGGAGACAGCGACCACTGCGGCTGCTTCACCAGCGGATATAAACTCGACTGGAATGGATTGACATGTATTGGTAAGCAGTCTTCGGATTCTCATGATTTTGATTTAAGGAACCACGACAAACCATGGACCAATGATGATGATCATGGTGATGATTGTAGTAGGGAATCCAAACCCGGGTTTGCGCTACCCGGGATCCCGGGTAACCCGGGTTTTTTTCAAACCCGAAAACCCGGGTTTAAACACGATCGAAATACAAAGACGTTGTTGATAAAAGTTAATAACGGCCGGGTTACTTTCAAGAGTAGGCCTAGTTAATACTGAATACTCACTTATCGTTACATTTTTCTAATTTATCCATTGGTAACGTCGTATTAGTGAGACCTCTCATCGATCAGTTTGAAGACAACGGAAGATAGCAGTGGACCTAGTGGTGAATACATACATCGTATATGCTACACAGCCGCACCGGTCTTAGTCTACCGGAGAAGATAAAGATTGCCATAAGCGCTTCCATGGAACCTGGATGGACCCACGTCGAGTAGGCTTACATCCACTAGAGGCTCCATAAAGAAGTCACTAACTGCTGCCATCAAAACTTAAAATAGTGTTAAATGCAAACAAATAAGAGCATTGGAATTTGGAATAAGAGGCCGGTGTATGCAGGTTATCTACTCGTATCTGCTCTCTATTTATTCCTACAACATCTGCCGAGTGGCGAGCGCACATCTTGTGCCACAGGTTTCTGTGTATACATAGATTCGATCTCGACTTGGTGACCAAACATGCATTACAATGTGCTTAGCCTGATGCGCATAATTATTCTATCAGATTCAAAGGTCGAAACTTAGGTTGGAACTTGGCGAGTTGCAACTTGTCAGGTTTGAAGCTGCTATGTAGGCCTATACTATTGAGTATAAAAACTATACATTGCATATTGTATAGGCCTACTAGACTGTAGAGATTCAGTACTGTAGAGTGCAGACATTACTAGAAAGAGTAAGCAGTAAGCTGCAGTAGGCTATTTGATTATGCAACAACTTTCGTAACGATTTTATGAAAGTTTTTCTTTACAACTATTCGTTTAACGAACTTTAGGAAGCTTTGGACTTTGGGTGTTGTATTATCTTGAGGTTTGTTTAAAATTCAAAGTGACTGCAGAAGAATCTTGCATAAAGATTTCAATTAAGTGTTAAATCTTAAATCATAGCTATGGTACCGTCGTAGCGGTACCTACAAGCGGTGGTAGGCTACCGTCTTAGTATCGTACATGTATATCGTATCGTATCTAAACATTTATATAGCGCCTCTCGTAGGGTCAACCGTTCAGGAGAGCTTCCAGTGCGCAAGGCTCAATGAAAAGAGAATGGTCTTGAGTGAGATAGGGAGGAGGATAGACTGCCAGAAAGAATTTCAAAGTGAACACATGGAGATAGTGCATTCCACAGAGAGGGACCAATAGAATCAAACTTCTCTTTGACCATGCTAGAGTGGGCAGCACCTGTGAGTAGTTCCCTTGAAGAGGTCCTATATAGATTCCCGAATGAATGAATAAAATGTGGTATGCAAGGCAGCTAAATGACTGACTGACTGATGAATACTGCAACAATGGTGATGTGATGATATCGACAAGTTAAATTGGAAATGTGAAAATTGCTGATGTAAAAACAATACTAGGTGTATTATAAAATTGGGCTGTTAATTTTAACGAAGGACGTTCTTAACGTTGCTGTAGTTCAACAGTAAGTGGGATTAGTGTTTCTGTTTCAGATGTGAATGAGTGTAGACAGAAGGATTATCCGTGTCCAGTGAGGACCTTCTGCCTCAACTCGTTTGGCAGCTACTCGTGCCTACGCGTCGTAGACTACGGTAAGACACTCGGCCCATCTGACAATCACTTGTTTACAACTAGTAAGGCACCCTTCAAACCTTGGTACCTACTTAGTATTCTATCATAGCCAGTTGCGGAGTATCCTCAGGAAATATGTTTCCGGTGTGACTGTTGTCAGGAAGCTATTGATTGGCTTGGAGATGGTTAATGGTTCTGTTAATGCTGACCCTTTAATGCAGAGATGGTAGCATTCCATGCATTTTACCAGCATTCCGCTGATCTCAGATATGTTTAAACTGAAAGTATGCTCATTACAATTATTATATCTATGCATTGTTATGCTGAAATATGGTGTTGAACCAAATAACCTCCGTATGTAACAGCAAGGTCAGTTCAGATTTAGTAGATTTAGAGGTCACAAATGCATTAATACAATACAAATACAATACAATAATACAAGCTGTATTGTAATTCAAACAAAAAACCAACTCTGCCAATATTGGAATTCACATGAAAGGAAATAATAATTAACTTTTTACAGTTATGTAATAATACATGTAAATGAATTTTCTGTCGTAGATTATCTGGTGTCTGAAGATTTCAATTCGACCAAGGAGACATTAGACCACGTCAACGAGATGAAGGACCGGTTGAAACCCGTTTCAGAATCAGCCAGTCGCCTTAAGACTATTTTCCTAGTGTTAGCCCTATGGGTTGGCATAGTTACGGTTGCCTTGGCAGCCTTTCTCTGTGCGACCTACAGACGATGGAGGAATAAACAGGTTGCGAAAGCCGACGAAGCAGATGTTGAGTCCATTGACAACTGTAGTATAACGGAAAGAATAGAGGATTTGGTCGGGGCCTCGGAAACCGACGACTACGAAGCATAACCCGAAAGATAACTTTGTAGATCAGTCAATGACATGTACATTTTTAACTGCAGGCGTCAAATTGGGCACTAGAGGCATACACGAGCCTACCCACTTCTTTCGTTTACCGGGTATATCGTTTTGCCACCACATCATCATGTGTTAAGTCTTATTCTCAGGAGCTGCATCATTGTCAAATGCAGTTACAGGCCAAAATGGTAGCAATCTTTTTATTTATTCAGTTTGAGACACTTGCTGGGACGTGAATGCAAACAATCACCTCATTACCACAAATCGCATTTTAAAACAAGATTATCCCTAATAAAACAGTTAGCATCTGAAGTATACAAGACTTGCTCAAGTTACTCAAGCCATGGCAAAGTTGCTAGAGATTTGTGGTAGTCTTGTAGATTAATTGACAACTTAGCATCCATGGTTTACTGATAAAATAATAATTTTTTGATGGAACTTTATTTATTACTATCCTGTTTGCATTTTTTAATAAATACACTACTATAAATTTTAAAATTGTGCCCTAGAATTAACTGAGTTTTTCTACTACGGCAAGTGAGAGTTTGAACTGTTAGCAGTTTATCAGTTAGCAGTTCAACTCTCGTGTCTTTCTTCCTGAATCATATCTCAACTGCTTTCTTGGCATTGTCATAAACTGATCATTTTAGAAGGATTATAATTTTTATAAGGTTATCCCGTAGTTTAAGCTCATTAATTATGTAGTCAATGTTTCAAAATTATCTGGACACGGATAAAAAATCTAGTATTGCAGAAGTGGTATGAAAGTCTTGAAACATCAAATTTTTTATAATTAAACAAGAAGTGAGATGATGAAGGAACATGTTGATAATAAAAGGGAAGTCGGATATGGATGATATTTCGATTTTGAAGAATACACAAGAACTTGTACGGCACTGCAAACACATGCTATTTAAACATAAACTACAATATTAATGAGCCTAAAGTATGGTATTACCATTCATGGCCCATGCTTAGGCTTTAGCCTATGTCTAGACACCAGCTGGCCAGAGCTGGACGATTTAACCGTTTTCTGTTTGTGCTGATTAGCAATGCCACTGGAGCTTAGAGTCTTTGGAGTTGTGTGAGTTGAGGACTGTTCATGCAACGAATGTCTCGATCCTTTTGCTGATCTCTGACCAGGAACGTGACCATTCGCAATGAATGTCTTTGAAATTCTTGGACGACCTGACGTTATTCTACTTGCCAGCCGTGCTGTAATGAAAACACATGAATTTATTATTGTGCTGCAACAATTGTTCCGAGCCCCCGAAGGATTCATTTATTTAATTTAAATTTTAAAGGCCTCCAACAACAGTTGTTCAGAGGATACTCGAGAGTATACTTTGCTCCACTTGCTCTTGACTCACATTGGTAATCTGGAATGTTATAGGCCTGCTCTATGTTGAGAATATAACCTGTATGGTCAGCGGATAAAGTGGTTGGGGTGAGCAGTGAAATTTGAGTTTGTATTCCATTGTTCTTTTGCATTGGAGCATTGGGAATACAAGCAAAGAATTTTGAGAAGCAGTGGGAATGCCGTTCCGACCCTAGAGGGTTCAAGCACAGTAGATTTGAAGTCATTTGGGTGACCACGTGAATCTATGATGATCTATGGAATCAGTGAAGCTGTTTAGAGAGTTTCCGTGCTTGTGTTATAACTTCGATGACCAATGTATGACTTTGCTGTGTAGACTATAAATACTGGCACACTGCCAATTTGTCCTAATGTAAACACTACTAGGATGTCTACATGGACGTCCGGAGGGGGCGCACTTATCCCCCCTGGATTTTGCACATATTATAAATTTTCCTAATAACATCTTTAAACACTTAACTAGAAATACGTATCGTTTCGCAAACAACAATTTTGCTGGTAGAAATTTTAAGTAGAAATTTTAAGAAATTTTAAGTAGAAATTATAGTTCAAAGGGCATCTCTGAAGAATTGAACATTTTCTGGTATATTTGATTCACGAGAACGCAATGTAACTGTGCCTGTAAATCACTGTTATCAGAATAGGCCTACGTGACTTTTTCTCATGCCAATAATTTAAAATATTGCGCCCTCCCAGAAAAATTTATGCGGACACCCATGAATGTCTAAGCAGTTGATAATAACTCACCCATGTAGCTGCCATTAATTATCATTTCATTTTTAAGAAGAGGAGTATATGTGCAGTGACCAGTTTCATTTCCTTGAGAGAAAACAATAGACAAACAAGTCAAACTCATTACGCTCATAGTTCAAAGCTTTCAGTGATAAGTGATATGAACTTGGTGAATAATTTTGAACTGCAAACTGCATGATAAAAAAGGTTATTATGAAAGAGAGAAAATAGAAGTCTTATCAAGTTACCAGTACACAATAGCACAGTACCACAGTACCTCATCACTTATATTATTTATATTATATATTGTGTGTACCGGTACATGTGTATGGTGTCAGTAGATCTATGTATGTCTGAATGTATTCAGGCTAATTGTGAAGCATACTTCATCTTAAGTTAAGTGGTAAATAATTAAACACTATGAAGAATACAACTATAGGCCTAAACTATAAACTGTGAAAACTTATTATTATTTATTATTATGGCTCAGGTCAGTTAGTCCATTCGTTCCTGAAATCAAAATGGCCATACTGTCAACTCTTAGTAAGACGAGCCGTTCTCTTTCGCTGAGAAGTTCGCTGGCGTAACGATCAAGGTTGTCGTGAAGAAGTTTCACGTTGCCTTCCTCGTCCGACAAATCAAGCTCCACTGCAATTCCGAAGCACAGCGTTATTTCCACACAGCAGAAAGTCAGAAACCTCACTTATTCACAAACCAAGGGCATCTTATTGCTGACCTATTGAAAATCGTTTCTTGACGGCATTTATTGAATGAATGACTCAGTCCAACAGTAAACAGACATTTTTGATGCAAATCTAGGGTAACTTCTCAACATTATAGTCTACAGAAGCACGATGAGGTTTGCAAGAACCAGCTATGAGGTTCACTTTGGTGTCAGAACAGAATCTGAGGTTGGGTTCAGGCCAGAAGACAGTGTGGTGCTGTGGTAGAAAGTGTCTATTCTGAAACTAGTATTGTATTACACACTTAGCCTAACTTATCAATCAATTCTATTGCATGGACTATAATATTATAGGCCATTAGGACTATTTGTTAAATTTCCTAATCCACTCAAGCATTTAGGCCTAAAATGAAATACGCTCGGAACAAACCTTCAGAAAGTTGGCCATCATTGTCTCGGAGACACTGAAGCAAATGCACGCACCTGCAGTTCAAGTTGTAAACTTTCTCTTCTTTTTCTAGAAAAACAATCATTCTCATACAACGATCAGCTTTCGACCTGAGATAATAGGCCTATGCTATGAAACAGCAGATAAAAATCGTATCATAATCGTAATCGTAAACTCGACACTTCTAAAGCGCTCTGTAAAGCTAAGCGCTGGGCACCAGCTAACTCACGAAAGTAGTCAATGAGAAAAGTCCGTGGTGGTCAGAGGTCGAGTTCCATGTCAGGGCAGGGGCAGAGCAGCTGTTTAGGCGGGTGTTGTTTAATACGAGGATTGGGAGGGGGAGAGGCAGAGGAATCAGAGTATGACAGATTGAAGAGGTGAAGCTTCAGTTAGAATGGAAAACCTTAGGGATGACAGATAGGGGAGACTGAATCAAGAGAAGTTGAGTGCTTTAAATCCCATTCTGAAGGCGCAACGAAACCAACTAACTGACAAAAATATCAACTTAAATCTGCAACATGGCCTATAATATTATATATGGCCTAATCCTATAACAATTATTTTATAAGATTGTTAACACTTGCCTCCAAACTGTACTACTGCATACATCGTTACTACATGCAGTGATCGGCAGACGCTGTATAGCAGCACAAACGATGCTTGACGATGCAGTCCTGTCAGTCAAAACATTTAGGCAATCTACATTCGCCTACTTTATACTCTGTACCGTAACAAATTGGCATATGTATAGATCTAGGCCTGTTGACCAGGCAATCAAGCTTGGGCCAAGCACATAAAAGGTGGAGCTCCCGCTGAGACAGTCGACATTAGACTAACAAATTAACCTAAACACCGTTCTCCAATGTCACATCCGACACTGCAGGAGAGTTGCATAAGTTTGAATTTAAGACCATAATTAACATCCGTTGCGGTCAGTTGAAGTAGACTTATAGGCTCTAATTAGTTTTTATTGTCTGTTCGTTGTCTGGGCCCTCTGTGCAATCGTCTAATCCTGTTTGGCTATCTAATTGCATTGTAGGCCTATATAATAATTGTCCTACCCAAACAGCAAGTGCAATCATAGCAGGGCTTGTTTTAACCGCAGTGAATCTGTGATAGGCCTACACAACATGTGCAGTGATAACTTCAGCAGTGCAGTGGGGGGACTAAACCCTCCCCCCCCCCCCAATGGAGAAGTTGAGAACGTTCAGTCCATGCGTTGGTTAGCCCCGACATCTTCTTAAGTGATACATTCTTGGCTCATGTTTACTTCCAATTTGCTAATGCTAAATTGGAAGTGAATAAGAGCCAATAATGTACTCAATTTGGTATCTAAGTATCAAAATTTCGTTGGCTTCTGGGGCTTTTCCCCAGACATCGCTGCATGTGTTGATATCACTTAGGAGGATGTGCAACACTAGTGGAAAAACGTTGGGCCTTTTAAACACCAGTTATATCCGGAGTGCATCACTTCCTAAAAAGCAATCATGACTTTCCCCAAAAAAGTTTGCTGCTGAACTTTTGTAATCATTTCCGTTCATTAGGCCTACACTTTTTTAAATCACCAGAATACAGATGGTGGACTAATTAAAAGTGCTGCAACTTCTGTTCCATTTAAAATATTTCAATTGAATTAGGTTGCTATATGTAAATATGAATTTCCCTTCCAGGATGCAACATTTAATTTATAAATTCTTACTTTTAACCGAACTATTACCAAAAATCATAGGGGGTCTTTATTTTGGACTTGGCCCAGGATAGTTGCAAAAATAGCAACAATTAATTTTTGATGTCAACTTTCATCGACCTCCCTCCTCTGTGAACAACTGTCAACATTTTCCAAACCCCTCCCATTAGATTATAGATTATTTTCATAGGCTAAAAAGGAAACAGCAAAAGCCATCAGATATCAGAAGTATGTAACAATTAACATAGAATGCGATATAACATTTATGGATCGAGTTACCAGTTTAAATAAGATGGACAGCTGTATTAAACTGTTTTTGCATTAGGGATACGACATCCAATCTTACGCCTATAGACCATATGCCTACATATATATATTATAACATCAGAAATTTTTGTAATTCATACTTTCCAAACAACTCATATCATATAAAATATATATGTAGTTCAAATATATAATAACAGCACAGTGTATTTAATTTTCATATTGTATCGTCGTCGTGTGTGGTTGGAAACACATATCAGACCACTTTGGCTTCTTCGATCGATTGAGTAGCCTCTCAAGAACTCCCAAAGCTCTCTTACACCTGCCATCGTGCCACCCCATCATGTCAAGTTTACCCCCTCCCCCGTCGTTGACTCCCCTTTGCTGGGAGAAACAGAAGTGCAGGATTGTGCCGGTCCTTGAGCCAGACATCTGGTCAATCGAGTCAATTGACAGCACAAGTCCACAGCACAAGTCGTAATAATAAGAGATACTGTAAATTCTAAGGTAGACAGGTAGCCTATAGCTCCTCTTGGATCAATAATTCACCCACACAAGTGACTTTCAGTAGTGTCTCATGCAAAACAAAAATCGATTAATTAACAAACACGGCAGCAATGGTGGTCCTGAAAAGCTCTCAGCTATTTTAATAATCCTTTAATTGCTCTTCTTCGTGGACTGACAGTGATTGTAATAACAAAGATGCATTTTAATAGAGCCTTCAGAAACTTATCTCTGCAGTGAGCCTCACAATAACATTGTCCCATGACCATAAGTATTTGTTCGCATGTGACCAGCAGGGGAACTTTTATAGGGGCTTTACGGGTTCAAACCCCAATGGATTTAATTTCTTTACTTCCTCTAAAATGGAAATCACATGTTTGGATGAAATTTTCAATGAAATTCTGATCATTACGATACGTGCATTGCAGCATATTTTTAAAACAACTCATTAACAGTTTCTAAATATTTAATATCCAGCAGGTTTTATAGGGAGACAAGTGAAGCATCTATATAAACCAAACTGAAAATAACCCAGCAAAACTAACATTTTCTCAGTTCTGTCCAAGGTAAAAAGGGATAAAAATGTGTGCGTTAATTAAAACTCAAGTACTGAAACAGAAGACTAAATAATAATTATAAAACAATTCTCATGCTAAAAACAATATTTAACAAAACCACAGCACAGTCCGGCAACCAAGTCAGCGCAACAAGTAACAGTAGAACAATAAACATAATATTTTACAGATTTCCGAAATTCCTCAGATCTTTATAAGTTGTTAATGTGTTTACATTTCACTTCTCAAGCATCATAGTAATTCCCTATGCCAATGCTGGTTCAAACAGTATTCCTTCAATCAAACCCGTTGCCTATTATTAGAGTTTCCAATGCATTCAAGTCCTTCAGAGGACCCACAAACAGGTACATGTCGAGATAAACGCACACATACATCACAACATGCAAACAGCCGTAACGCATCATATCTGGTCTTGGAGATTACACTTCTTAACATAATGGATCTAATTCATTTTCAATTGAAAATTATTTAATATTTAAGCCTGTCTTATAAAAAATACAACAGAACAAGAATCTGAATGGCTTTGGCATCAAATTCTGATTCACTGATGGTCAATGAATAACCAGTATGTGCAGAAATACCTAAGCCTCAAGGGTGTTGAATACAGTGGAATAACAATTTCTGTACGTTAGTCTAGACCTGGATTTGAACCTATGAAGTGCGTATCATAGAGAGCTTTGTGAGACTCAATCTAATGCACATTTAGCAGAAAGACACATTGGCATGGAAACATCCAATTTAATATTAGACTAGGAATAAGCCAACCGGATGGATCTCTGCAACAAACTGAACGAGCGTTGCCAAGTACAATCCAAGTGCAACATGTCAGAACTTGAACGATTAAAACACATAAGAAAGGCCTTAGCTAACAACAGTCTACAAAATGCGGCCAGTAAGTAGCGCACCGAAATCTGTGCATTTTCTAACAAGGTCAACAGACGCAACACATCAGTAGCTTAAATCCGTATAAATAACGAGACTCCCAAGTAAAAAATCATCCGAAAAAACAAACTAATTTCTAACATTGTCAAAAGCTGATAAGATTCTCGTGGAGAACAAAGAACTTAGAAAAGTAAAAGCTGCATCGATAGTACACAAAGTATCAAAGCTCAAAAACAATAATAATAAAAAGTAAATAATTAAAGCCATTCAATTTCTTTCAAGCAACATTATCAGTGCTATTGTCGATTAATGCAACAACGCTGTACAACCTTCCTCTATCACGCATCTCTGAAATTATATCTTAGAACCATGCAGATATTCTTATGTACCGGTACATCATGGTCAAGTCTTTCTCGGTCTTAACAATTACAAAAAGAAGTAACGAAGCAGGCAAATAAAAAATTTGATTTCTATTTTACCATTGACAAAATCGAAGCACAAGATATTTATCAGAATTTAAAATAGCTCGAGAGATTTAGCGAATAAAGTAGCATTAAGAAAGTGTTTAAATAACAGTAGCAGCACTACTATCTAACTAATAATACTGAACAATATTCCTACATCATATACAGTTACATCCTAGAATAATATACAGTCGTTCTTGGCTTTATACGTTGGGGTCTCTTGTTGCTAAATACTGATAGGTCAGAGAGATCTGACATTGTATTGTAATCGGTAACAAAACAGATAAATTATTTAAAAATCAACCTAAAACGTCTACACAACTACCCCCACCGCCGCAACCCAGTTGGCTGTCACTATATCCAAACAAATCATCACAAACCTCACGCACTAACAGTTTCTTACACTGTTCAAGATCTCATCCACCTTTTCAGAAAACACAACAGGCACAAATTCTGACAAGTTATTTAACGAAACTGTTGTATATTACAACCCATGTTGCAAAAGTACAACTGTTGCATTATACAACCACAGAGACCATGAATAGCAGAAACCATTTCCATTTAATAAAGCAACAATGTTAGCACAGTATGTATAATTTGGCTGTGTTGTAGACGTAACAAACAGGCACATTTAATAAATAGGGAATGTTTTGTGTAAAAATTACTTTCTAGAAAAGAAACAACACCAGATTCAAATGATGAAGAAAGTACTTCAGCGCACATCTGAATATTACTTCAGGAATTCAGTTTCTTGCAAGCGTTGTACCAAATCTGTCCAGATTTTTTAAGAGATCTGAAATGCAATTTTCCAGCTACATTTAAACATCAAAATTCCTAAGGCATAGACTTGAAGCACAAACGCAAACAATTGAGGAGCAGCCAACGAGGTATGCATACAGGTCTTGCCAACATTAAGACACAAACATGATCACACTTAAACTATGCAAGCTAGTCAAAAAATTCAAAATAAACTAAACAATATTCGATTATTGGAACCTAAATTGATTTACATACAAAGATCCTAAACTTATTTTGTTTCTCATTAAATGCATGCACGCATGAATCATTGAATATATGTATGTATTACTACATGTGTAAGCACGTATGTGTCAGAGCACTTGCATAGTTAGTCGGTGGTCAGATGAAGAGCAGTTAGAGCCTAAAACATATAATATATAATACGATAACAGCTCAAAATTTGCTCGAGTCCTTAGCAATGTAACTCTCTGCCAAATAAACACATGAACTTATTCTTACGCATTTCCTTCTACTGGTGTATTCAGTGTGTGTAAGGGTCTTCTTCGTTTCACTTCAGTCAGGTATCCGCGCCGATCAGGTCTCAACTTATCATATTAAGTGTCTAGAATCTAGATACATCTGATACAGACGTTATACAAATGTGTGAATAAATATATTTTGAGAGGGACATTACGTAAGAATAGCCCATATCTGATTGTAGATATACCACGTTGACTGAAAAGGGAAAGCAAACTGGTTATGAAGAGTCTCGAGCCTAATTAAACCTTTTTTGTGTACCTGTGAATGTCGAGAATACCATTCAGCAAGGACTTCTCAGCGTATACAAGGCCGTGCTTCTTGAACATGGCCTTGACTAGAGGCTGGACTTTGCAGTAGTTATGTCGAGGCATCTTTGGAAACAAACTGAAACAATTCAAATCCTCTAGTTACGATCGACTCATTACAGTCGTAACAGCTGTCAGAGGATTTTACAGAGCACCACAGTGTCTGATCATTAGGCAACAGCCAGGATCACATACAATGGATACTCTAATTTCTCTAAAACATCACAGTGTCTGGTCAGTGGTCATCACACCACAACTAGGATGACACACATCAGGCAATAGCACGCTGTCTTTGCCTAAGCATTAATTTATCAAAAACACAATGCATACCGCATCATCTTATGAAGACATCTTTAGCTAAATAACTTAGAAATTGCAAGTCCAATTACAACTGATGTTGACGGCATTGGAGTCGAGAACAACTCTGTGTAGAGTTCCACTCAGAGGTGCAAATCTCAAAATAAATATAATACCATTCATTGACATTCAACACAGGACACAAAAAACCGGAACGCTCTAGCACCTTATGTCCGTGAGTCTCCTACGGAGCTCGTTTTCACGTTTAATCTCTTGTGGTACCGATTCCATTTGGAAAACGAATTAATACTGTTTCTAGTTGTCACAATGCACTGTGAACTGTTGTCGGAGATTTCATTAAACTAGTGAAAATGACTTTCTACTGGTGTTCGATCTGGAAATTGAGATGACCGGTGAACTAGTCGTTGAAGATTTGATCAAACTAATGGGGTGGGTCCGTAGCTTAGTGGAGAGAGAGAGGCTGACGATAAGCTAAGTACTGATCTGGCGACATGAGATCGAGCCCCGCATAAGGCAGTAATTTATTTTAAGTTTCTGTTAGCCACCACCAAAGGTGCTTTCTGTTGTGTGGTTTGTCTCATATCAGTTGGAAAATAAGATCGCCCACCTCCACTCCTGGTTTGGCCGCATCAGGAGCATTCCAGCACTTAAGGCCATTAGTATAAGGCTAACCCGCTGTAAAGGCCGACCTGCGTGTTGTACTATGCGGGCCGTATTTCGTTATAAACTGTCTGTAATCATGTTGCTGTGTGTCAATGTGAATGTAATAAACGAATATATATATATAGTGAAAATGACTTCCTACTGGTGTTCGATCTGGAAATTGAGATGACCGGTGAACCAGTCGTTGAAGATCGATGGCTCCACATTGCACGTCGTCAAGGCCTGGCTTGTCACCCAGTCAAGGTTGCATTCGTTATCAATATCCATAGGAATATGATTCATCTGGGTTACAAGCACAAACCAATGGCTCTCCAGAAACCTAGACAGAACAACAGAACTAATTTAACACAACAGAATAACTGCATACTGTTCCATTTTCATTTACCATTATGTCAAAAAACAATAACTGATTAACTTAGCGCTGCACTAAAGTAACAATGTCATTTTTTCTTAGTTAAGTGATCATTCGTTTAAATTCATATCAACAACAGAATCTGTCTGTGACCAGTTAAATAGTGCGTTGTGTTTGTTCTATAATAATAAAAGCCCAGATCCATCCCTCCGTCAGACCAATCGTCATCGGCAGGTCAAATATAGCAATGACGTCACAGTATCAGCAACACATAATAGGCCTACTGTTATATCACTGCGATCATAGAATTATCAAAACCAGCTAGTTAATACATAAACAGCATTCTGATCACAGAAGTTTTCTTAAGTGGAAGAATTACTCATTTATATGCTAAGGATATCAGTTGCTGTACGTGAAAGAATTACACATTATAAATGTTATTTACTCAGTAATACGTACCTAATAAAGAAGTAGAAACCGAAGGTGCCAAACACTCCGAAAATCGGAGCATAGCAGAAGAAAAAGCGCATGTAAAATGTCATAATCCACAGCGCATCCTAAAAATCAAAGCAGGTCCGCTAATTTATTTATTTATTCACACATTTCTATACCGCCCCTTCAAGTCTCCTACTACTCAGAAGCGGTCCCGACTACAGCCCGGAGGTGTGTCGGAGTTTACACACCGAAGCGCCATGAGCAATTGTGAGTGAAGAACTTGCTCAAGGTATGTGTACATGGACTCTTGGTCACTGAACCATACGGCAACACATCGACTCAGATTAACTGTTAGTTCGCCTAAGTTGTCAGTTTTATTCAGTTAGTTTGTTTGTCACGTTCAGACACAGACACCATTACAGTGGAGAATCTGAAGCCAAACACGACCTACATGGTCCGAGTGAAGGCGAAGAATGATGTCGGTGTCAGCAGTCCAAAGGAACTGACAGTCACAACCAAGTCTGTCCGTACGTATCTAGTT
Source organism: Dendrobaena attemsi (assembly GCA_034693945.1). NCBI lineage: Eukaryota > Metazoa > Annelida > Clitellata > Crassiclitellata > Lumbricidae > Dendrobaena > Dendrobaena attemsi. Next base: position 15,568 of record JAQFXW010000757.1, read on the forward strand.
CCGTTCCAGATGATTTAGTTTAACTGTGGTGAAGGCGGACAGAAATGTTATTTTGTTATCCACAATGGCTGGATTTCTAAAGTCACTACGATCTTCTATGGTCTGGTTTCCATCCATCTGGTTTCTCAGCCCAGTTAGCTACATTGGGAGTGCGTCGGCCGTGTGTTTGCATGGTTCCGAGTACGAACCCAATGTCTGCAGACATTCAGAGAATAACATCTCGGGCTAGCACATGGGGCGTGTGTGGAGCAATGGGATAGTCAATGCCTTGCGTGACGTTGCGTCCGAAGGGTTGCGGGTTCGATTCAGACCCGAGCCACCGCGTAGGGACCTTGAGCAAGTCCTTCACCGACAGTTGCTCGTGGCGCTTTGGCGTGAAAACTCAGACACTCCCTTGGCCTGTAGTCGGGACCGCCTCTGAAAAGTAGTGGACTGTAAGAGGCGGTATAGAAATACACACATACATACATACATACATTATCACAACGGCTGGGTTTCTAAAGTCACTACGGTCTTCTATGGTCTGGTTTCCATCCAGAGTGAAAAGATGATGTCGTGTTAGGGTGTGTCAATTTTAAATAAGTCAAAATTTTAAAAATGACTAGTGATGAAATTGTGCCATTCCATGTGGGCAATCAAAATATAGGCAGAAATTTTGCTTGCAATGATGTTTACCTATTTCAATTTACACTCAAATATTACGGAAAATACGTTAATAAGCTGGTTTTCCATGGAGCGAGCATGAATATTTGAAAATGGTCTGATATGAGTTTTAATGAGTTAGACATTGCATGATGTGTATTAATGTCATTTCAGCATGAAATGTCAATTCATAGTAAACTGTGTAAAAGTTTTGCAGCATAACTAATTAATTACATCAGTATCAGTACAATGCATATAAGAATTTAGCCACTATTTAAGAGAATGCATAATTTTTGTATTCCTTTGTCCGAATCTTTCAAAAGCCCCACTGCTAACCCGGACTCGATTTACATCACTTAGTAAGGTCAGGCAGACTAGTTCCCACATCTGAATTACCCAATTACCCAGATATCCTGGGTTATACCTGAGAGGGATGAGTGACCAAGATAAAGGGAATTAGAGTAACTAGACGTGCCAACTTTTCTATGGCCCAATGACTGATGTACTTGCTCACTCACTGGTTCAGATCAAATCCTAATAATTATTGACTGAATCAGTATTTCTATTGTGATGGTAAAGAAACAAGTTGTCTTCCGACAAAGCAAAGTTGAAAGAGAGAGATTCATGGACAAACTCAGAAGACTCGTGGACAATGGACTATACTTATTTTTTTTAAATTTATTTATTCACACATTTCTATAACCGCCCCTTCAAGTTTCCTACTACTCAGAGGCGGTCCCGACTACAGCCCGGAGGTGTGTTGAAGTTTACACGCCGAAGCGCAGCGAGCAATTGTGAGTGAAGAACTTGCTCAAGGTCCTTATGCGGCGGGTGGGATTCGAACCTGCTACCCTTCGGTTGCAAGG
>JAQFXW010000758.1:0-17072 GCA_034693945.1 Dendrobaena attemsi
TGTAAATAATATTAAGAAACCTAACTAAATCCTACAGTCTAGTAACAGACGACATTGAATAGATTTCGTGCACCGGATGTCCCGGGCTATTTATAATCTTACAAGAATTAATGGTTCTCCTAAGTACCGAAAATTACTTAAGTGTACCGAATGCTACACATTCTAGTTAAAACTGAAAAAAATAATTTTACGTATTCTTAACAATTTCAGTTCGGAAATTAATTACCGTTTCTATTACTATTCCGTTTTGACATTTTTAATTTTCGTTTCTATTCAATTACCGTTTTCCAAATAATTTCCGTTACAGTTACTGTTACCGTTAACGGAAATTCATAATTTCCGTTACAGTTTCTATTACAGTTCACGAAAATATCACTGCATACAAGTCACTTCAAAGATCAGTGTACTAAATAAAGTAATCGACAAGGAGTGTAAGAAATGTGTTGATGACAAAAATCATACTTTTGATACCAATGTCTTAATATAACAACAATTAAACAGAAACAATAAAGCCAATGCAATGCCAGATTCAAATTTTGTGTAATTTCACACAGTTCAGCATAAGAGTGACCTCATGAAATGGAAACTGCTTTATAGACCAACTCCATCCAGGAATATTGCAAAAGGAATTGCAAATATCTGGATCTGCTCTCTTTTGAAAATTGTTTTCCCCAATTTGCAACTTGTAGTTGAAAAGAATTTTTTTACTTTAGAGAGATCATCAGAATAACCTATCAAATAGTAAAACTTGAAAACATCTACAGACCCATGACATTTAAGGCATCAATTAGTGGTTACTAATATTCAAAAGTTTATTTTAAAATGGCAATCGCTGAACAGAAATGTTTGAGGTATTACATACTCTAACATCTAAACCCCCACTCCCCAGGCACCATGATGGGTTCGCATATGACATTTTGGTTACTAATATTCAAAAGTTTATTTTAAAATGGCAATCGCTGAACAGAAATGTTTGAGATCCACACGGTACTGTAGCAGGCAAACTGTTTTGTTAACTTACCCCCAGTTTGTGCATAATTTTGATTACGCAGTTTTGATATCACAACCATGCGATGAAGCTGCGATTTCTGGAGCAACAGACAAATATACCAACATATACTAGTCAAAATTTAATCTCACTAGCTCACTAGTCATGGTGTGATTTGTAAAAGAAAGATGCAGTTCAACCCATGATTCAGACTGGAAAAAAAGTTTTTTAACATAGTTTCCTTTTTCCCAAGTGATCCATCACGATTTGCAATCAAATGTGTTCCTACTGCTCTGTGAAACCCCCACTCCCCCAGGCACCATGATGGGTTCGCGTATGACATTTTGGCCACTGTGGTCATGCACAAAACATCATAGAACTTTTAAGTTGTCCATGTGCTGAGAAGAAGAGCAGGACATAATGATTGTCTAATTTTCCGCAGCTGCGATTCATATGAATTTCAGATTCAGAACCTTGTACCATGCCTTGTACCCTTTTGCGTAACTAGGTCCCACACTTCTCTGGAATCCCACACTCTCCCTGCATATATTATGTTACTATGTATATATATGTGATTATATATATTCGTTTATCAAAAACAGGCTGTCAAACCGCAGCAAGTTAAAGAGTGTACAAGGTTAAAAATCACACATACACAAACAAAAACTAGCAGCTGACATTGGTGCCTATTCTACTCTGCTTGTCTCAACGTTAAATATCATTGGGCCCAGACAATTTTATCAGGTAGCAAAAACATAATTCGGTTACTAGAAGTGTCACCAGTTATAGACATGCATGTTTAAATGCAACATTGCAACCCAATCAACTTCTTCCCAACTACAGTTCAGATTACAGAATTCAGATTTTTTAGGGAAAATATTTATCAGGTAGTTAAAACATAACTGGTGCATACCCACAAGATTGGTAGATTATAATCGCCTAGGTCTGCTTTTGCTTAATTCGTTAAATAGAAACCTAGAAAGCGCGATTAAAACAACAGGTAAAATACTAAACGAATAAAGTCGCTGGCAGTCCATAATTTAATGTCTGGCTTCGACTTGACGGCTTAGCAGCGTCGGGGACTTACACAACAGCAGCTCGATCAACACCGGGAGTTCGGGACAAGGCCAACTAGCACAGTATATATAATTACACGGTACGTTGACTTGTGGTCGCTGCCATAGTCAGAATGTGTGACGAATTTTATAAGCGTCCGCCATTTTGTAACTTGAGATTCAGCTGACCCCGTTCAATTAATATGGAGTTGTGTGTAGCTATTTTTAGGAGAACAGCTATTTTTAGAAACAAACAATAGTTAACAGGCAGCAATGTGAGTCGACGTACTGTTTAATTATATATACTGTGCTACTAGCAAGGTCAATGCCGGAATAAGATGGATAAGAACGCGGGTGTTGGAGTGAACCATGCAAATACGATTGTAGACGTTTAAAAGTTATCAAAACAAGAATTTAAATAAAACGTTGGTAACATAAACTCATTAGAACCTTGTTCGCCCCTCGGTTTCTCTCTTCGATGATATCTAAGAGATTCAGTCGCTTTTCTTCGTCGTCGGATTCAGCGTATTCCACATATGTGTTCGCCATTTTGCCAACGTCTCTATGACAACACCATAGAGTCTCTATTCATCAATATCCATCTAAATATAGATATCGATGGACAAAAAGTAAAATATTTGACCATCGATCTATAATTATTAGATCGATGATTTTTACAGTCACTTATGATTACGAAGATTTCATGGCGGAAGATCAATCAATCTACTTAAGATTAGGACTCCTGGCGGAAGATCAACCAATCAATCAACTTATTTCTGTCGATTTTCAACATCCGATATCCTCCTTCACCATATCATGAATCTTTGGCAAAGGTCAAATCACCAGTGATTAATCTAGACTAGCGCCACAGTATATATAATTACTGTGCTAGCGCTATGAAGGCGTTGAAAATAATAAAATAAAAATCGGACCGTAGTCACTCCCTGAGGCATATAATTATAGGGTGGGCCTTTTTTTCCGTAACCAATAGTAAGCGAAGGGCCAACATCGGGTCGACTGAATACAATTAAAATTTTCTCGGAAGCGTTGATCTTTTGGAGTTCATTAGCTAAGTTGAAGTTTTTCATCAGTTTTCACACTATCAGATAATTCTGGTCAATCTAGTGTCAGTTTGTGCCCGAAAGCTTAGAGGCTCATTAAATCGCTGAAACTGCAATTTGTTTAAAGACATTTCTTTTCCTCCGGAGTTTTCATGCTGAGAGCACTTCTGCTGAATAGTTATTCAGCAAGGTGCTATATAAATTTAGAGATATGATACGACTAATAGGCCTACCCATATTAATAAGAGGTCGTTGACTAGTACTACCAAATATGGTAGAGTCGTAGACTACTCTACACCATCTTTGGTGCTACTAATTACTATAATCCAAATGTACATACTGACTGTCTTACAACCTAGCAGACAAGTAAGTACTATGTTTAAGTCAGGTCTACTACACTAAAACATGAACCATGACACAAGAGTATATTATTACTTCTTACTTTGTTTTAAATAACAAGCCTTTTAATTGTTTAACAATGAGTTGTTTTGGTTTGTCGGTCGCTTCTTTTATATATTCTCATCATCAAATTTCCTAAATATTAACATTAACTCATTGCTATGATTTAAAAAGCTATTTTAAACAGAATTTAAAAAAAGAACACTCGCTTTTCTAGATATATTTTACATCAACCTACATACACTTGTTTAGACTTATATAAAAATTGTTTAAAATAGTATACATGTAAAATGAGACTACACAACATGTTAACACCATACACACTGTTATGGTTAGACATCACTTTTATCTCTGTGAATATGCCACTAATTTCCCTATGAAAATGTTAAATCAGAATTTTGACATTTGATAAAATAATATGTTGACATACCGACAGTAATTTATGGCAGTGAGACATGGACAATGACTAAGAAAAGGAGAAAAAGATCAACTCATGTGAAGTGTGGATATAGAGGAAGATGCTGAGAATATCATGGACAGAGAAAAGAACTAATGAATGGGTACGCACGGTGATTGGAATCGACAAGGATGAGACGTTACAAAAATAGTGCTAAAAACAAAGCCGAGGTTCTTTGGATATGTTATGAGATCAGATGGATTAGAAAAGGAAATGATGTTATCTTGTGGAGAGGGAAGGAGAAAACAAGGGCAACCAAGGAAAAAATGGATGGATGGAGATACATGAAACAACTGGAATGAATTTGGCAGAACTAAGGGACGCGACTTCAGAAAGAAGGAAATGGAGACGCTTCATCGTGACGGTCGCTAGGATTCTACGAATCGACAGCGCAAGGTGATAAAATAATAATATTCCTTGGGACCAGTTGTTGTAGATTTAAATTGGATTCTCCACAACTGTATTGAACATAAACAAATATAATAATAAAAAAATATATACTATGCATACAATAATTAGTAATTACAGGTCATGATTTCAAAATGTTCCACTATCACCACCAAACAAAACATAGGCCAGATAGTGTGATATAGATAAAAAAAATAAACAAGGCAAAAAGTTACATACATAACAGAAATATAAAGTAGTTTGCTTCAGCTAAACTTTCACAATTCATCATTGTTTCTGAATCAATGTCGTTGCTTCAAAAATTGTTCGGCTCCAGTTCTCAGCTCACATAACTAGATTCAGCAAACAGCTCTTCACACTGAGACGTCAAATGACTACGAAAGACAAAACAGAACAAAGAAATATAAGACAAATAGGTAAGCAATTTGTTTCTAGATGCCATAAATGGCTTCTCTAAACCCAGTTCCCTACCTCATCTTTGCTGCAACAAGGTTTCCCAAACAATTCACAGTTTAGTGACATGCTTTGAGCCAGTACAATATTTTACATCAATCCACTCCAAAGCCTAAAGTTATTTAAGGCCTTGCCACAACCAATGCAAAGAGAGTTTCTCCATTGCTGACCTTGCATGGTGAAATTTGTACAGATTTTCTCTCGAGTGAGAGTCTTGTGTCACATTACAGTCATTACAAGCCTCCAATACGCTGCAGCTAACGGTGATTCCTTGAGGCTCGATATACAGAAGGTTTGCAGCATTATACTATTGTTTCTTACGCTTTGCCTCTTTGGTGTGTGTCTGTCGGTCAAAGTCTTCCATTATTTACCAGCACCACAGAAGTAACTACTTAATAGTTAAAATGACAATTGAAATCCACTATGTGACGAGATATGAGAAGAAATTTGCAATAAGCATTCATACATACTCCAAGAAGAGCTGCAGATGTTTGACTAACTGCGTCTCTACACTTGCGGGCATATTCATTCGACTCAATAGATCAGGCAAAGGAACTAAAATAACAGAACAGTGAAGTTACAGACATTGAACAATTTAAAATTATGAACAATCCATAAATATTCAATAAAAAGTAATGAACTGAAACAAGACTGCTCCAAGATATATCAATCACTGACACTGAGTCATAAATTCATATAGCACCTCTTCAAGGTCTTTACTCAGAGGCACTCCCGACTTCATGTCATGAATGAGTAAATTGAACTCTAGAACAGGCCATAGAGGCATTTAGGAATAGAATAGCAGACACGTCACATCATTAGAATGTTAACTTTGAAATATTGATTAACACCATAAAGATGCATAGTCTGTTCCTGCATCAATTAGCTCCTTTACCACGAAAACTGATAACATGCAATACATGCATATCCAAAATCAATATGAACAGGGCTTACTGACTAATGTAGACAGAACCCAAAATATACTAAAAATGGCATCATAATTAATTATGTGACATCAGGATACAAGACATCAGGTTCACACATTTCCACATCATGGTTCACTTATAACTAAGGACAGTGAGTGTGGTAGGCAAATTTGGTCAAAACTAGAGAAAGGATAAGGTGTGAAAAATCACAACACTTTGCTTCCAACAAAGATACGGTACAAGTTATGAGTGTTCTTGTATTGCCAACAGCAATGTATGGCTGTGCTTTAATGGAATTATAAAATTTACATCTAAATTAAATGGCTGAACCAAAATGAAGCTAATAAACGAGTTATTACAATCATTGAGAAGTGGACAAACCAAAGAGCCTGAGAAGATGATGGGCTCCGTAGATGAAAGATGGAAGTGATGGTGTCTCAGACTGCAACTCATCTGGAACCAGTTTCCAAGCAAAGATATTCCTCACTTCCCTTTCCTTTTGCGAATACGCGGCTCTGATCTCTGGCCGAGATAACAGCTGAGAAACTTGCGATGACACTTCACTTGGCTCCGACTCAAAATGTAGACAAGGCGGATGAGCTGCCTCGGACTGTTCCATCTTCCCAGCAGATGAAACTCGCACTGAGGATCGAACGTCCTCGATCACAGGTGGATCAGACGGTAGAGACACTTCCAGACGGGCACGGGCACAGCTCTGGCGGGTTTCACGTTCCAATCTGTGTGGCTGCTCGTCATCACCGGCCTCTGCTCCAATCCTTGAACTACTAACTCTCATTGGACTCCTAACTGACTGAACAGAACCTCGGCGTCTTGTAACTCCTCGCGTGCCTGAAGAATTTCTGGTCACTCTCCGCGCAGGTGATTCGCATTCCTCTGTTTCTTTTTTAATGCCGGAACGCAGCAAATTATCGCTGAGCGCAGAAAACACATCGTCACTATCATCATTTCCGGTCAATTCGTCTTTGTGCTTTGGTCGCATTGACTGAAGGTCACTTGATGGATTCACTTTGCTGTCTACAGCTCTGGAAGTAGAGTTTAAATTAAAAAGTTTTCATTATACTAGGAATGAGTTCTAGCAGCACTTAGTATTTATCGAATGGCTCTGTCAGATGTTGATACAAAATGACTGCCAGTGACTTGTGAATAAAACAGATTTGTCAGTAACTTAAATAAAGTCATTTACCCACTTCAAATTAACTAAACTGATATTTTAAAGAGTTTGCATAACACTGATTTTCTAGTAAGGTTTGAATAGCAAAAGCTCGATCAGTAGAGTTTGAACGAAATATCGCCATCAGCAGTTATTATCTAGCTGTCAGTAAAGTTTCAATAAAATGGTTAGCCACAAATACTTGAATTTATCAGTTCTGTCAGCAAAGCTTAAATATAATGGGAAATCTCAAATGAAATTGAATAAATGTTGTCAGTGAAGCTGAAATAAATGAACCTGACCTCATTTGTAATAGATTCACTTTACTTTTTATAAGACTCTTAAGCTATGAATCAAAGAGACTTCCCTTCAATTAAGTGATTCAAACAATAACTAGGCCTACCCTATTTTTGGTGGCTTCTGCTCAACCAGGGACTGTTCTGTAACTTCTTTGAACTGTGCCATTTCACTTTCGTACAGCAAGCACAGCGGAAGAGTGAAGTCGAAAAATACTCTAAGTCCATCGACCATCTCTTTGCACAGCTGAATGCTATAATGACAGAAACCAAGCAATAAAGTAAGAAAACTCGATAGGAGGGCTTGGGTTGAATGATAAACACAAGAAAGTAAAAATTGCTTCCCCTAACTCTCCACATGTTCAACTCAGCCTTCTTTTTGCTATATGTCTTTAGTATAATGAGGCACTTCCGTGTGTAACCGACTACTCGAAATCACGCCTGAAGTCACGAGTACCTACGTCAAGTAGTGGATCATTTGAACAAGTGCCATATAAATTTGTTAACGAGTGAAGAACGCAAATTAAAGGTAGCACCCATTAAAAAGCAGCATGTTAAGTAAGAATGTAAAAGTATTTCAAGGACTGCAACAAGTCTAGAGCTTTTCTATCTGTTTTGTTTTAGATTCTGCTTTATATGGACATACAACCTTTTTAACTAACACAAGTCAGAGTAATGAACTATTTGAAGTTTCTTAAACTTAGATTCTGCAATTTTAGAGTGTCAAAATAACTAAAGTGTTATGTTCAGGGTCACAGCTTCAAACTCACATATCTACATTAGCCAGCATACTCGCTTATAAGGGTTTACTACCCGGAACAATTGTGTTGCATGACTTGACCCAAACAAACATGGCAAAAGTTCTTACAAAATACATGCTCTGCACACAAAACTAATTAATGAACAGTGCACACCGCATCTTGGTAAATGCTAATGTATGTTTGCCAAATTTCCACTTCCGTGAGCATCACTGAGCATTACAATCAATTAAGAAAGCCTATCTCTGGCTATTTGTACAGCATCTTTGAAGAATTTATAATCACAACAACACATCCGTCATTTGGTTCTCATGTTTCTTTAATTCACGATGACATTTCTGTGAACCACAGTCATTATAGAGGCATCTGGTTAACAAACCTTGCCTCAGATAAAGCACATATGATGTAGAAAGTCTTAAGATAACCTCTTGTCTGGTGATTGCTGCTTTTGACTGCGGAGGTGATGCTGAAGTCTCTGTTTCTCAGGAGAGGCACAAAGAACATTGACTGCAAAGCATTTCACGTATCCATCGAGAATTGTCACCACATTTGGAATGGCTGGTAATTTCAAACGCTGAAAAAAATCCAAGGACAAATACATTTCTTCAACAACTGTCGAGAATTTTCTTGTTTGCATTTTGAATGGGCACTAATTGTTTGCCTAGTAAATCAAAAGACAGATTGAAGACTGTGCAGGCATGCATATCTTTGAGCAGAATGAATAATCATGACCAATGCCTTGTGCAAACCTCAGTGTTATTTTCATGAACGAAACCGAAAATGATTAGATTTTCTTAAACTTAAACAAAAACGAATTTAGATAGCCCTCCTCAAAGCGAACTAAACAAGGGCACTCCCGACTCGATGGAGCGAGGCCATCATTTGTCAAACAACATAGTCTTCATGCGCCGGTGAAATCTGGGAGGAGAGAGAGAGGAGGTCCTGCCTCTGGACAAGAGGAAGACAATTCCAGGCTAAAGAACCGACATAGACGAAGCTGTGAGTCTGGGCCGTGATATGATATGATACGAGTAATAGGCCAACCCTTATTAATAAGAGGTCGTTGACTAGTACTATCAAAGATGGTAGAGTCGTAGACTACTCTACACCATCATTGGTGCTACTAATTACTACTATCATACAAATACTGACTGTCTTACAACCTAGCAGACAAGTACCATGTTCAAGTCAGGTCTACTACACTAAAATATGAACCATCCATATCACCACGACACAAGAGTATAATATTATTACTTCGTACTTTGTTTTAAATAACAATGAGTTGCTTTGGTTTGTCGGTTGCTTCTTTTTACATATTCTAGTCATCAAACTTCCTAAATATTAACATTAACTCATTGCCATAATTTAAAAAGCTATTTTAAACAGAATTTTAAAAAGGAACACTCACTTTTCTAGATATATTTTACATCAACCTACATACACCCATTTAAACTTATATCAAAATTGTTTAAAACAGTATACATGTAAAATGAGACTACACAACGTGTTAACGCCATACACACTGTTATGGTTAAGCATCACTAATATCTCTGTGAATATGCCACTAATAGTAATTTCCCTATGGCAGAACGCATGTAAGGGATGAAGTCATTGTTTGAAATGTATACATTAATTACTCAGTACAAACTTATGTGGAGAATTCACTTACTCAATTACAAAGAATGGCATAGATGGTACAATAAAGAAAACAATTTTCAAGAATACTTTCAGACAGAAACCGTTCACTCAAAGAATGAGATGCATCTGGAATAAAATAAGGATTAAAGGAAGGAATTTCACAATTTCCTCACCACTAAAATATTAACAAATTCTAAAAATATAAAAGAAACATTTAACAACAAGTGTGTGCTAATTAGTGGCTTGGAGACCAATGTTGCTTATCATAAAAGCGTCAAACATTTGGCACAGAAATCTACCTTTTTCTGCCGTTTAATCAGGTAACAGTCTCTTTCCAGTTTTCTCTTCAAAGGTTCAGATATATCCAAGCAAACTGGTTCACGTTTCACATTCTCATCATTTGTCTGAGAAAAAAAGTTCATCATCAATCAGTATAGAAAAATACACAACAGACAACGCAACCACGCGCATACTTCAAAATCGATTGGTACAGAAGTTTTACAGATAATATGCTGGAACATCAAAGTTATCATCTTGAAGTGCCAGCAGGACAGATATGCTATAATATACAATTTGCTTCATGGAATGGTATATCAACAAGTGGCAAAGCAATGAACATTAAATCAAAGCATAAGTCTAGCGTTAAACATGAGTTTACCCATCAATGGCCATAATGTTTCTCTTTTTTTCACTAGCCCCGTTAGCTACAGAGGGAGCGCGTCGGCCGTGTGTTCAACTGAGTACAAGGCTGATGCCTGCCGATACTCAGAGATTTAACATCTCAGGCTTGCACATGGGGGTGGTTGGATCAGTGGGATAGTCGATGCCCTGCGTCCAAAGGGTTGCGGGTTCGATTCAGGCCCGAGCCACCGCATAGGGACCTTGAGCAAGTCCTTCTCCTACAATTGCTCGTGGCGCTTTGGCGTGGAAACTCTGACACTCCCTCGGGCTGCAGCCGGGACCGCCTCTGAGTAGTAGTGAACTTGAAGGGGCGGTATAGAAATGCATAAATAGATAAATTCTAAAAAGGTGAATGATCTAGCTTGGTAATTTGCTGCTTCATTGCATTTATATTGTATAAACTAACATGCATTGGGTAGTATTTCATGAGCTTACCAATAAGTTATAACTTGAAAAGAATTACATTTTTAAAATAAAGTTCACCATCAAAATATATTCTAAAACATCAAAAATCAAACCACTGTTAGTCACTCACTTCCGACTCTTCATCATCATCATCGGTGACATCGGAAGACTCTGCATTTGAACTCTAGAACACACATAATTCATGCCATTTGTTACAAAAGCAAATGATCCAGAATACAAAAAGCAAAAAATTTCTTAAAACAATGAAAACCAGACAGCACACAAATTAAACAATAAAATCTTATATTTGTTGTAAAAAAATCAAGTCAAAATGTGTTTGAAAGTCTGTGTAAAACACGTGTTACCGATGTAGGGAAATGGCCTTTTACTACAAGAATATTTACTGTGAATATGAATGCATTAAGGGCAAATTAGCCATTAATAAGCGTCAGATTGTGGTAAACAAACCGTCATTATGAGGCTATTCGTAAATACAGAGCAAATAAACCATTAATATAAGGGGATTCGCCGTAATAGGACGGCTCTTCTATGAGTTAACGCGAACTTAAAATGTTCAGCAACAAGGTGCCTTGATACACATATTATAGGCAAACATGTATATATATATACATACATACTAGGTACATACGTACAGAAATTGAAATCAAAATCTCAAGATTTGTTTCATGCTTGCAATTCTATAAAACTGACGGCAAAAGCGGAAAATCTGTACAATATCTTAAATTCTTTTAAACCTGAGCAACTGAATTTTCCATGTCCATATTAAATGATTCATCATCCGATTCATCGGCACCAATGTCCTCCTCATCCTCTTCATCCTCGCCGCTGCTTGTAGTCTCTTCCTCATTAGCTGTCACTGAATTCGAGGACTTGCCGTCTGCTCCAGACCTATGCCCGAAAAATCTGGCCAGGACAGAGTCAATCTTTTTCATGCGAACTTTGTTTGATTTTCTAAAATTGAAACAGATTTCACTTCAATTAAATTACATATTCTTATTCTTTCATTCACTTCTTTGATAAACACTTTTAATTAGGCAACTTAGATTCAATTTGTGAGCAATGTCTTATGCTAACCATAATGAAAAAAAATAATTGCCTATCTTCATTTGAAAAGACTTGCTCAAGTTGTATAAGCTTTGTCAATTGATTTCTGACTTATAATGATCAATTAGCATTTTAGCAATGGATGATATCAATTAAACGGCACAGCAATCCATCTGTTTATCACATTTGCACAGAAACACAGATTGATAGATGGAAGCGCCCTAATGACTGCCAAGGTCGCTTCAAAGACCCGCATCATTTCTACTCTGCTATTGCAAAAAGTACTTAACTGAGCAGACTGTAGATCTGAGATTCAACTGCACATAGAAGTCCAACCCTCCTCATGCAGGCATTTAGGCAGACAACAAGATTACAGAAAACACTGAGCAAATTTATTTAAAACTTCAGTAGATATTAATCATCTGATAAACAGATGCGGCAGTGTTCAGTAAGTCCATTTAGTATGTACGCACGGAGGGGAGATCATCAGAAATACATGTTTTGTGTATGCTTGCATACACACAGGAGGGGTCTCAGCTCTGTGCCACTTGTAATAATGCATGTAGGCCTAACACTGTTAGCTTTTCATTAGCCCAGCGAGTCAGCGTGCATTATAGGCCTTAGTAAGTTAGAATAGACCGTTCTATAGTTTTCTAGGGGGTGGTTGCATCAAGTGTACATATGCAGAGGGGGGTAAAAAAGTATGCAAGGAGTCAATTTTTCCGTATTTTAGCGTACATACTAAATTGATGAATACAAACCAGTAGCAACGACACACAAGAATCAAGCTACAATAAGACAACTGACAACTTTTATTGCATACAACAAATTCAAAAAATTTAATTGTATCTATATACACTTGAAAATATGAGATACACATTACACACATATACGGTTAGTTTAAGACATTCAATTAATTATGATTTAATCAGCCTACATTCGTTGGCTGATGGTTTCCAACTTTTTCATTAAGACTCGATTGTCATCTGTGTTCTTGAGTAAAAAACTCTCTGGAACCACTCGATCCCAGCTGAAAGCGACAACAAACACGCTGATGAAATGCATGCTATACTAACCAAACAACTATATGTGTGTGTGTCTCCTATAGATTAGCTTCTTACACGTTTCTAATGACTCTTTAATCACTTTGTTGAGACTGAAATCAACCGATTATAGTGCAATTTAACTAATCTTAAGGTTCGTTTGTTGTTTCTACGCATGCACATCAATGAAAAATTAACCTACTTAACAACAAGCATATATGACCCTGGCATGCAATAAAAGAAACTTTACAGAAAACACCAAGATAGCAACTAGTGGAAGCAACTCAACTGTCAACATGGAGGTCACAGGTCACGTTTCCTTCAAGGACATAGGAATATTACAATTATCACAAACTCAAGATGAAAGTATAAAATCAGACTCACTTCTGTCAGAACAATAACTGCTTGAAACAATCTACCAGTTTATAGAAAGCCTTAGAACTAGATAAACCTTTATATAACCTACTTAACAGTACAATGTAACAGGATTAAAGCAAACAATACATTAATTAACCTGTTATTCCATCCTAAGAAATGAATCAAGTAAGATGGCTTTCGCTTTCCTTTCTTATCTGTCGATACAGAGACATCCAAAATCTAAATGAAAAGAATTTTTTTTAAATCCATACTTTTAGCTTCATGAACTCACTATTACTTAAAACTTCCTTATTCGGTCAAAGTTGGGCCAGGAGCAATTCCTTGAAGGGGCGAAAAAATACTTCCGTAATAATAATAATGACAACACTTGTAGCGATATCGGTCAACGTTTAATAGAATTTTTACAAAGTGACACTGGAGACTATCAGCACCACTAGCAAACTACAAGTCCATTTACAAGTTCTGACACTGTATATATAATATACATTCTGCCAATGTCATAACGTCAAAGTACATCACAAAATTTGACATGCATAAATCCCTCCACTTATTGCACATTCGCAGGTGCTTCTAACATCAAAATAATATCAGTAAGCAGGTAGGCTGAAAATCGGTTTCAGGTCAAGATCAAAAGGTAGACAGACAGAGAAACAACCATGGTGAATTGAAATGGCAAAGGAAGTAAAGTTTAGAGGATGGTTCAGGATATGATTCGTAAAAGACTGGATTTTTTTTAGTTTTGAGTGAAACACCTGTGAAGAGATGAGAGCAAGGATCAGGTAATTGACATAATTCTGGTGGCAGTTTGTCCAAAGCAGCCAAACAGCTTTGTCTAAGAAGTGACTTCATAATTTCTACAATGAGCCGATGGGATGAACGGACAGAGAAGTATTAGGGATGAACAGAAGATGGTCAAGTGGTTGGACTACGAACAACCAAATTGTTTTATAGATGAATGATATGATGTACAGATATTGTAAGCTAGTGGTGTGAGGCTCAACAGATTAAGGTAATGTTGACTAGTGAATTAAATATGTGGTGTGTAACATTTGTTCCATCTCAGCAAAATCCATTTTTGCAGTAGATTTGCTAGTTTGCAACCTATCTAGCAACCAGACAAGAACTTCCACTGATCATTAATCTCTTAGTCAACTCTTATGATATGTGGGGCGTGGTAGTGTAGTTGTGAAGGTCGCCGCCTTGCAACCGATGGGTTGCAGGTTCGAATCCCACCTGCCGCGTAAGGACCTTGAGCAAGTCCTTCACTCACAATTGCTCGTGGCGCTTCGGCATGCAAACTCTGATACACCTCCGGGCTGTAGTCGGAACCACCTCTGAGTAGTAGGAGACTTGAAGGGGCAGTATAGAAATGTACAAATAAATTTTTTAAATACGATGCAGGACTTGTGAAAGCTGGCACCATTTGCTTTTGCTGTAATCAGTGGGGTGCTTTAGATGGTGTCTACCTGAATCGTTAAAAGTGCTTAAGCTCAGAAATAGGACAAGTCACCGCATGAAGTTTTGTAACATGCATTCGATTTGCTGAGAATTAGGAACTTTTGAGTCAATGAACCTCTTATTGGCTGCATTCATATGACGGATTACAACTGTCAACAATAACTGACAGCTTCTGTTTATAAGACAATTTCGGTGATTCAGCAGCAATTTCTTTCGGCGAATCGGTTTCAATGATTCGCTAAGGTACCTTTTACATATTCACAGATTATGATACATAACCTAACATAAATTTATCAACTGACTGAGGTTGATATGGAGAATAAGCGGCCGGAGATGGGAAATAACTGTAATAGAATACATGATATTTCGCAAGCCAGCACCCTATTTGTGTAATTCAAGTAAATTTTTACAATAGAAGACAAGTATCCGCAATGGCAGCTTAATATGCTATTTCTCTGTATCGTCCACCTTATCACATGGCCCGACATGGGTAAACTTGTAATCACGAAAACACATTTTCATGTCTGTCATGCCTTTTTCAAGAGAAATTTCATTTTGCGAATGATATGTGATGCGACACGGAAATGTGATTATGATTTTGCTTAATCTGTCATCATGACTTTTTGTAAGCTGTCTTGCGTTTGCTGGCAGACAAATAAAGAATATTCTTATTTACTTACTTAAGTACGGTCCTGCCTGGGACTATTATTGCGTAATAATAGTCCCAGGTCCTGATTATAATTTCTGGCCGTGTTCTGAGGGAGATTATTCACCTTAGCATCGTACAAAACTTTAGCTTTCGATGAGTCCGGTTCAAAACACAGGACATTTTCGCTTGCTTTAAAGTTATATTTTACTCGTCTAGTTGACATTTTATGCTGATTTTCAATATAATTTGTTATTCGCGGAAACACCACAGCATGGCAGCCAGAGTCTAAGAATGGCCAGAGTTACCACTCAAAATTTGAGAAAATCCAAGTTTAAATCATACAAACAGCCAAGGAAAGCCAAGGTAGGCCTACCAATTTAACACTTAAAACAGCTTAAAAGTTAACAATTTGTACCAAATCTTACGATATTCCCTCTCATTTTTCCAAAATGAGCTCCAAATCAAAAATCCTTCATGACTTCTTTTACGTCTTTAGCCAATTTTGAGCGAAAATCATCCCACATTTTCTGACGGCCTGCTTTTTTCAGGGCTTCACCAATTTTGAGCGAAAACTCATCTCGTTCCAAATTGAATGAAGACCTACGTTTACGTATTTTTCCAAATTTCAGTGGAAAACCCTCAGAAATTTGTCACTCATATGAAAAATATGTCAATTTAGAGCCAAGAAAAATCGTGAAGAAACGGAGCGCCTCACAACGTTTTAGGCCTACGTAGTGTAGTTACATTGGTGTGCAACCACAGTACGTATATATAATTATTTATACTGTGGTGCAACCACAGCAACTCAGCATCGTAGAAGAGCGAGCTGCGTTGAACTTTGTGTGACAAATATATTTTATTTATTTATTAACACATTTCTATACCGCCCCTTCAAGTCTCCTACTACTCAGAAGTGGTCCCGATAACAGTCCGGAGGTGTGTCGGAGTTTACACTCCGAAGTGCCATGAGCATATTGGTGAGAAGTTGGAAACACTGGAAAGTGGGAACTAGGCCTACGGCGTTAGCGCTCTTTGATGTCACAAATTAATCATAATTAGGTTCATTATACATATCTTCTGACGCTGTTCGTTAAAATTATTTCGCTTGCGAGCTTAAGTTGCCTACGACTAGTGTTCGGGTATTTCGGGAGCATCTGAGCCTGAAGTAGAACGCACACGCTCGAAGCAATACTCTGGCAATACTGACCTGTACTGCTCGAGAAAATTATTACGAAATTATCAGATTAAATGAATAAGTTTTTAACTGTGAGCTGATCGAAATCAAAATTACGTGCCGAAGTTATGGTTTAACGGCGATTTAAAGTCCTGATTGAGAAGCAAACGAGAAGTAAGTAAAATGTTTCAGTTGTGTGTTGTTACACGAGGTCACCTACTAAATGTTCTAAATGTACACGTAAGGTGCCGTAGCGAATCGTCGAAATTTCCGAACTAAAATTTCCGCCGAATTGTCGAAACTGTTATAAAACAGAACAAGTATCTCCTGTCAGTTTTTAATTACGGTTCTAATTCATAATATGTTATTTGTCGCTTATGGTTAGCTAAATAACTGAAATAGTTATCAGCAAATCGGTTGCCTACTAGAAAAACCCATTTTGGCGAATCGGCCGAAATTGGATTTCGGCACGTTTCCGCAATTCGGGTTTCGACGATTCGGGTAGGCCCCACACGTACGACCGACATGCTTAAGCAATCATAGAGTCTAGCTACTTTAACGGATCACCCCCTCGGCCGAGAGGAAGGTTCTTGCGGGGTCAGGCCTAGC
>JAQFXW010000759.1:0-17071 GCA_034693945.1 Dendrobaena attemsi
TGTTATAGCGGTGCTGTAAGGCGGTGGTACCGTTATTTGTTATAGCGGTGCTGTAAGGCGGTGGTACCGTTATTTGTAATAGCGGTGCTGTAAGGCGATGGTACCGTTATTTGTTATAGCGGTGCTGTAAGGCGGTGGTACCGTTATCAGTTATTGTAAGACTTGTGTTGTAGATATTCCATTTCATTCATTCATTTCATTTGGATATTTATATAGCGTCTCTGCAAGGGAATACTCAGAGGCGCTCCCGACTCCTGCACGGCCAAAGAGTATTGTTTTAAGACTACCATAAAAGCTTACGAGGAGGTATCCCTAATTATGTCTAAAACATAATTATAGACATGCCTTCAACAAACGTAGCCAACTGCTGAAAATTATTGAGCATGTATCAATCCACGGTGTTTAACAGTTTGCAACACCATTAGATAACTCAATTTTCGTAAATGCTTGATATCCACTAGTCACTAGTGTGGATGACAATTTTGCAAAATTTCTTGCAGTTTTGCACGAGTTTCTTGACATTTTGTGTACTTTGCACGAACTGCACAGAAAACAAGGGCTTAATAAAAATCAATATGCTACAAACATAGATATAATGAGCCTGGATGGTGCAAGCAAGCCTGAATCTCGATTTAATGTTAAGTCATACCTATCTATGGTCAATTACGTCACCCGTGGCAGAACGCGCTCTTAGCCTTTGCTTATCGTGAGGTATAGGCCCTACGGGTTGACATCACTGGCTAATATTAGATGTTGGCATCCTTGATTTTACGGCATGCTGTATCCAAACATATTATAGGCCTATCTATGGGTACAAATTCATCCTGTTTGATTTGGTTCTAGAACAGAATAAGCTACATGTAACTATAGCCCAGCCTAACGTTGGAGACTTCAAATTTGCTCAGAACATTATTAGTTGCATTACAACATTATACTGTGTGGTTGTTCCTCTGACAACTGGGTATGAATTATGTTCTCCAAATGTGCCGTACGTACTTATGTTTCAGCTATATTCTATTCATAAGGAGTTGACTTCATATTAAACAAATATAATGGAAAAAGGTTAGAAAAAACCAAAAGACTTCTGATACTTGGTATGTGGCTCTGATTCTAATAGAACTTTCCTCTTTTGCAGTGACTGGTTTGGGTCTCTGAATAGTATTCCTGAAGAGTAGCTATATAAATTTGTGAATAACTAAATTATATTATGCAAGGACCAGCGGCGGATCTAGAAATTCAGTAAGGGGGGGGGCCCAAAAATTTCTCAACTTATCTTCCCCCAAATCTACATGTCATGTTATTTTGTCATCAATCACACATTTTCTTATTTCCTTGATAAAAATACGTTACGGATTAAATTGGGGTAAGCATTGAAGTTAGGGTTTGTTTAAGAAGCTTAAAGAGGAAATTCGCGCGCGAGCGCGAAAAAATTTATACCGTTTTTAATGCAATATCATGTGACACACGGTATTTCGACGCCGCGGTTATATATTTTGGAGTCCATGGACGCATCGTTAATTTATTTTGGAGTCCATTTACAAATTATGGGCGACGCCCATAATTTGATAGCCTATTATCTATTTTATATCAAATTGTGTGTTAGACTGCAGACATTTTCTAGCAATTGAAAGACCGATGTATGTAGCCCTGTGTATACTAGTATGTGTGCGACAGAGGCGAAGGATGTTACGAGCAAAAGAATGCGTATAATTAACAACTAGCGACTATCGGTCTTTCAATTGCTTTAAACAAATGTCAGCAGCGTGCGCACTGTGCATACACTATTTATGTAGTGCAATAGTTAACTAGAAAATGTCTGCAGTCTAACACACAATTTTGATATAAAATAGATAATAGGCTATCAAACTTGTTTAAGTTGTTTCATTCTTTTGGATTTCATTTTAATTTATTATTAATTTTAAATGGGTTAGCGTGGAAATTATGGTTAGGGTTACGGAATGAATTGGGGTTAGGGTTATGGCTAAGGGGTTCCGGGCCCCCGGGCTCCCCCCCTAGATCCGCCTCTGGCAAGGACCCATCATTATAAGTAATACAGAGAAGTTCTAAACTGATGTATCATCCATTATTGCTACCTCATTTCTAGGTGCCGGTCCAGTCTATCGTCCTCCGTGCTGTTCCTTTCCATTCACTTACATGTATCAAGGCGGTCTTTACTATTCCTGCGTCAACCAGATATGCTACAGACCTCTGCGCACATTGGTGGCTTGTAACCAGTCAATCAGTAAGTCTCAGTTTATACCGTCTCAAGGTTTGGTGTTAAGTTTACTGAGAATTGCAGATATTTATGTAGCCCTGTGTATACTAGTATGTATGCGAAGGATGTTGGGAGCAAAGGAGAGCTATTGATCAAGTATAATACCTGTATAGCAATATACATTATACAAGTATAGCAATATCAACAAGTATGTAGGCCTAATTATAGCAATATCAACAGAATGCGATCGCATCGACCGTTACCATAGAAGCATATTAATGCAAACTGTCTTATACTATTTCTGTAAAGAATTCTTCCTTTTGCAAGGTTTCACCGCCGGTTACGTCACAACAAATTTCGTCGTTCCTGGAATTGTGCAACCGGTTGCAACAACATTCCTTCAAGGCTGGCTGATCATCCTGGTCAACATTGGAAACTCAGTCAACAAATTTGGGCAAAATTGGGTTGCATACAGAAATGGCTTTGGAGCTGTGGGAAGCTCTGCCTACTGGTATGGGAACGAAAAGGTGTACCAGTTAACAAGTAGAGGAAGGTGCAAACTTAGAGTGGAAGTCCAATCCAACGATACTTTCAAATGGTATTCGGCAGAGTATGAATCCTTTTTCTTGAGCAACGAAGCTGATATGTATGCATTGAACGTGACTGGGTATTCCGGAGATGCTGGAGACGCTTTTAATGTCGTCGATCTGCCTCAATATGCGGCTAATGGCATGAAATTCACAACGAGCGACAGCGACAACGATAAGAATCCACGCGGGTCGTGTGTCTACGGTGGATGGTGGTTCAACCATTGTGGTACTGCAGTTCTCACTGGGTTACCTTCTAATTAGGGTACTCTTAAAAGTTTCGTTAAGGCTCCCACCTATAACGCGTTGAGCGCAAGAATGATGATGCGCCCAAATTAGGTCCAGACCTACTAAGCGTTATGACGTTTACATTGCACACCTTCTTTTGAGCATCTAAGCTTATATATCCAAGTAGACAACAAACCAATCTTATGATCGTCAGTAACGGTTGTTAAAATCTAGCAATTGTCTTAAGTTAATGCACTTGTGCATTTGTCTAGACTGTAGGCCTAACTGAATGTCTACGAACTCTGGGCAGTGCAACATTTTAATAAAATGATTTATAGGTTGAAGGGTGTGTATCTGTTTCATGTCTAAAAGCTGTAAATTCTGTAGTGATAATTAAAACTATCGGATTGCTTGTAATCGATGTTGTCAATAAATGAATGATTAAGTCATCATAAGCTTCAAATATCTCCTTTTGATATCAAAGTTAGCTATATCGGCAGCGAACCGGCCGGTTGTTTCGTCAACCCCGGTTCGAGCCTCGGTGCCGGCGAACAATCAGAGATTTCAAAATCTCGGGCTAGCAGGGTCCGTTCACGGGGGCCTAAATGGCGTGATGTCCATTCAAACGGGCGATCGGTAGTGAAGGATCTCACCCATGGGGTCGATGCCGTATACAGATGCTATAGAAAAATCAATTTACCTTTACCTTTTCGAGTGAACGAGATTGTTGCTTGTAGAATTACCGCAAACTAACAACAACTCCTGTGTCACCTTGTCGAAATTAGCCAAATCTTCCCAGGACATATTTGCCACAACAAGTGCAAGCACTCCTCCTTCTAACTGAGTTAACAGCAACGCAGCACCTATTTCTGACGAAACTCTATGCATGCACAATGAATCTTTAAAAAAAGTAGAAAAATTTGCAGGAAATTCTACAGCACCGATCAAACCTGATTTAGAATATACAAAAACTAGCTAGTCGCTGGATGAAAAAGCAAAAAACCCTTCAGGATTCCTCAAATCTGTTTTATAGAATTTGTGGATCAGCCATTTGTTGAATACAACAAGCACTATGCTACTAGCACTACTGTACATGTATGCTACATACTTTGTGCAGCCATAGTTACAAGTTGTTTCCTATTGCATGTCCCCCTATAAATTAGTTGTTTTAAAGTTAGTACGAAACACAGAGTGAGTACATATTTCTTGTAAAGCAGCTTATTGATTTCAAAGAGACGCTTCAGAAATTATTCTTCTTGTATAAAAATACATATAGATACAGACAGCTAGGCCACGTCACCAAAAACAAACTCCACGTGTAAAAGTGAAGGAGAGGCATACATACAGAAATACATACATACATACAGATAGAGACAGCTAGGTCACGTCACCAAAAACAAAGTCCGCTTAGAGTGGGGGAGAGATACATAGTTCACTATCCCAGCGCAACAATGTTCCTGAACCCAACAATACCTGTGTTTCAGAACCCAACAATACCTGTGCTTCAGAACCCATAAAAGTCAATCTACTTGGGGAGTGACGGTTGGCGTATCAGCTGTAAAGCCAGCGACCATCCTACCTCCGACCACCTCATACAACTATCCATAATTTCACGGCCCGGACCTCATTGTGGCGAGAGGGTGAACAGACGTTGTAAGTTGTTGATAAGGTTAGCCTAGACTATCAGGAAGGGTTGCGTGTTCGAATCCCACCCGCCGCGTAAAGACCTTAAGCAAGTCCTTAACTCACAATTCCTCATGGCGCTTCGGCGTGTAAACTCCGACACACCTACGCGCTGTAGTCGGGACAGTGTCTGAGTAGTAGGAGACTTGAAGGGGCGGTATAGAAATGTGTTAATAAATAAATAAATAAATAAATATGATAGTCATTAATTTTATTGCAGAATGCGATTAGTCCAACTGCTGTTGACTACTGCATACCGGTGACGACAGGTCAGTTACTGTAGGACTGCAGTTGTTGATTTCTCTAATAATCTTGTGTTAACTCATATTAGACTTGCCGTCAAAAAAGTTAACGTAGCCTACTATTGACCATTATTGAACCCGTAATCATTCATAGTGCTGAACAGTTTGTAGTTCCATCAATTTCTTATAAATGCTTGCTGTCCACTGGTGAGGATTACATTTTGTCAACTTTCTTGCAGTTTTGTACGAGTTTCTTAACAGTTGGTGGGACTTTGCACAGCATTGCCTAACAAAAATTAATTTGCTACAAATTGAATCTAAAGCAGAATAGGCTAATAATTATAGCCTAGCCTAACCATGGAAACTTCACAATTATTGTTCAAAACATTAATAGTTGTAGTTATTACAGTATACTGTGTTGTACTTTTGACATCTGGGCTCAAGCAGCCTGCATTCATTGCATTTTGCCGTTATGTTCTCCAAATGTGTCGTCAGTTAATATAGTCTATCCATAAGGAATCCTGTAATTGGCTTCATTAACTACATAATTATATATGAAATGAAAAAGTATGCATGTGGACGCTCAAAAATATTTTGATCGACTCGACTGATTGCTTGGAAAATTGACAAGTGTATTTCTTTACTCCCCCGGTTGAAAACTGTCCACTTTGCGATCCCACAACTTTGTCCCTTCCCCGATATCGACATTTTCAGTTTCGAGTTGGTTTGAAATACGTCGCCATAGTGATGAAGTTGCATGATTCTACCACAATATTTAATAAACTTACGTCATCCATCACGTAATCATTAACCAATTGAGCCCGCGGAAGACGGAGTCAACTATGATGGGCAGGGCAATGTTTATTTGGTGTATTATTATCATTGAAGTATAGGCCTTCAATGAAAGCGAAGTAGCCTAAGCAGTAATCTATCGTGTAGTAAGGTGACTAGCTATGCCCACTGGAACATTGAAAATGTATGGCTAAAGCTGTACGGTTTTCAGGCATGACTAAGTTCATACAAAGAAACTTGAAGTTGTCCCGGGCAACGCCGGGCATTTTTCAGCTAGTAGTATAATAATTGAGACTGCCATGAAAGGCTAGAGAAATAGCGACAGACACTTCTGATGCATGTACCTTCTATGTGGCTTTGCTTCTCTAAAGACTTTCCTCTTTCGCAGTGGCTGGTTTGGGCCTCTGAGTAGTTTTCTTAAAGAAGAGTTATACACATCTATGAATGTTTTAATAATAATTATATAAAGAAAAGAACTATCATAGTAGCGTCATACAAAGTAGCCTCATACTGATGTATCATCCATTATTGGTACCTCATTTCTAGGTACCTGTCCAGTCTATTGTCCTCAGTGCTGTTCTTTCCCATTCACTTTTCAAGGCGGTCTGTACTATTCCTGCATCAACCAGATATGCTACAGACCTGTGCACACATTGGTGGCTTGCGACCAGTCAATCAGTAAGTCGCTCAGTTTTTACCGTCACAAGATTTGGTGGTAGGCTTATTGAACATTGCAGATAATTGTGTGGGTCCCGTGTATATTATAATGCATGCGTGTATATTATGTACTGATAACACATGACGGGGAAAAGAGGAAATTGTAAAAGAAAAACTGAGAACAATCTAGTTTTCATAATATTTCGGTCTACAGTAAGAATTTTCGAAATAAATTTTACAAAGTGACAGGCAATTCATATGTACGTATAACCGTCAAGTTTCAACAAAATATCTCACACAAAACAGAAATTATTCAACTGTTTGTGATGCCATCCACAGTTAGAGTAGGCCTACATGCATTAGGTGGGTTCACTATAAGTGCTGTAACTTTTGTCAACTTTGAAATATTTCGATAAAATTTGATGGTTATATGTAACTCTGAACTACCTTTTAAGCTGCAGAATTTCATTAACAGATGTCTACTTTCGGCGGAACAAAATAGCAAAAGCCATTTCAAGCACCTAATAACACTGGATGACGTCGCTAGAAGTTGAATAAATTTGGTTATGTGTGAGATATCTTAGTGAAATTTGGGTGTCTTACACGTACATGTATATGTAAATTATCTTTTTGTCTATGAAATTGTATTTAAAACGTCTTACTTTTGTCCGAAATATTAGAAAAATAACGCAGTGTTCTCACTTTTGGGCCACCCTGCATAGTCTCTGTAATACTAATGTTTTGCTCAGTATAAACGGGTGTATGAAGTCGGTCGATTAAGGGCCAGTAAATTGAAATAGCAGTATAATTAGCTTTCCAATGGTATAGTTCACTCAATATATCCAAAATTGTCCGTTGGACCACGATAATTCTATAGGACCTACATGTACATCTCGTGTAATGACATTTCGTCCACGAGACACTTTCTATTCTGATATTTCGTCTACTGCCATTCGTCGACTCTCATATCCTGCTTCCAATTATAGTTATATTTTCATCTGTTATCCTGCTTCGAGTTTAGGCTAGATTATCATGGCATGCCATGCTTCCAGTAACTTGTATTTATTATTATTATCAAATTTCATCCCGCTTCTAATTTAAACTGCATTTTCGTCGTGTGGCTTCATAGACATGATTGTGGTGTTATTGTCATCCCACTTCAATTTAAGTTAGATTTTCAGTTTACATCCACCTTTCAGTGGTAGTTATGTTTATTATCGCTCTTCCCGCTTCGAGTTTACGTTACATTTTCGTCGTATGCCTATTTAGTACACGAAATTGCATATAGTAGACAAACGTCGGTAGATGAAATGTCTGTAGATCGTCCTGAAATCTATTTTTGGTAGGCCTACCATGTTTGTTTACTCAATGTCATGTTTGCATTATAAATTTGGTTTCAATAAAACACTAATGAATGAATATTAGTTGCATTATTCTGTTACTAGTGGGACAAGTTAATAGCACACTAAAATAAAATTAGTGAGATAACTAAAGGCGCAACATAAATAAAGAACGCGTCAACGCAGGGCCGTATTAGCACATGGACAGAGTTTCAGCGTTTCTGATGATCAACTATAAATCCGTCATACGTTCATACTGTACACTCAGGGTAGGCCTACATACATGTAGGGGCGCGGTAATAGTGTAGTGGTCAAGGTCGCCGCCTTGCAACCGAAGGGTTGCGGGTTCGAACCCACTCGCTGCGTAAGGACCTTGAGCAAGTCCTTCACCCACAATTGCTCGCGGCGCTTCGGCGTGAAAACTCCGACACACCTCTGGGCTATAGTCGGGACCGCTTTTGAGTAGTAGGAGATTTTAAAGGGGCGGTATAGATATTTGTGAATAAATAAATAAATAAATAAATGTAGCCTACAAAGTAATTCTAATTTAGTCCTATATCTTGAAAATAATAGACTATTCAGGTTTCAAAACTGCTTGTTTTAGTATTAAGACGGATTTTTTAGTGACTTGCTGCCCTAGCATCTTGTTTGTTATGTTTAATATTCATTGTATTACTAAGTGTATGTTGAAAGTATCAATAGTT
This sequence comes from Dendrobaena attemsi, assembly GCA_034693945.1. Lineage (NCBI taxonomy): Eukaryota > Metazoa > Annelida > Clitellata > Crassiclitellata > Lumbricidae > Dendrobaena > Dendrobaena attemsi. The sequence continues at coordinate 8,449 of JAQFXW010000759.1, forward strand.
TAAATCTATAGATTTCATGTTATTAACCATGAAATTTTCTATTTGTCGGGCAGAGGCCTCATTGTCTGACTTTGCCCAGGACCTCCAATTGTGTTAAGACGGCCCTGCGTCAACGGGCCAGTTAGACTCAAACGATTAGGGGACCGCGCGTATTTCTCCGATCCTAAGAGAGAGACATGCAATATGGGTTGTTATCTCCTAATCTGATTGGCTGAAGATTCCTAATTAGCCCCCAAAGCCCGACCTGCACCTTAGCCCGGTGGGGTGGTGATTAATGAACAGCCAAGTAAGGGAATGCCTGGTGAGGCTTTACCGTCAGAGAAGAAGGCTTTGGAGAAAAGCTCATTAGTCTTTCATTCCGCTTCTATTTTAAAACTTACTATTTGATCCATTTTCATAAAAAAAAATCTGGACGAAAGTCCCCAGACAAAAAGAAGTAGGATGACAGACGAAAAGTTGATCGCTAGACACGAATGAACGTGTTGATCACAAAGTAGAAGCTGGATACGGATGAAAGTGTTGATTTTAGCGAAGAAGTTTGACCGAATAGCTATAAATTATTGGGACTTTTGTCCGAGAACATTTTCTCCGGTCAGGAATTGACCATTCAGTACCCGTAGTATGATATTAGCTCAAACTATCTTAATTAAGTTGATTTCTGTAAGGAATTTTTCCTTTTGTTAGGTTCCACAGCTGGTTACGTCACAACTAATTTCACCATTCCTGGAATTGTGCAACCGGTTGCAACGACATTCCTTCAAGGCTGGCTGATCATCCTGGTCAACATTGGAAACTCAGTCAACAAATTTGACCAAAACTTGGTCGCTTATAGGAATGGGTTTAGAGATCTGGGAGGCTCTGTTTACTGGTATGGGAACGAGAAGGTGTACCAGTTAACGAGTAGAGGAAGGTGGAAACTTAGGGTAGAAGTCCAATCCAACGATACTTTCAAATGGTATTCGGCAGAGTACGAATCCTTTTTCTTGAGTAACGAAGCTGGTAAGTATGCACTGAACGTATCTGGCTATTACGGAGATGCTGGAGATGCATTCAACTATGTCGAGTATCCAATATATGTGGCTAATGGCATGAAATTCTCAACGACTGACAACGATAACGATAACTATCCGTCAGGAAACTGTGCAGCCTACTCGTACGTGGGATGGTGGTTTAATCAGTGTGGTACCGCGGTTCTAACTGGGTTACCTTCTAGTTGGAGTACTCTTAAAAGTGTTACAAAGGCTCCCACTTATAATGTTCTGAGCGCAAGAATGATGATGCGCCCAAATTAGGTTTAGCAAGCGTTATGCCGGAACGCCTTAAGTAGACCTAGTTTGCATTGCACATCTTTATCCAATTAAAATACAAAACAATATGGTATCAGTTATAGGCCGAAATTAAGAATTGTTTTGTGCACCCGTGAATTTCGTCTAAGGCAGGTGAAGGAAATGAGGCCCGTAAGCTAATGAGGTCCAGGGCTTATATCTCTCAATCTATCCGTCAGATGTCGCTTGAATTATATTTAGCTAGTCGGCCTTGACCTATTAAGTTGATAAATTGCTCTATACGCTTTCGTTTTAGGCGACATCTTGGATTACTGACGATTTGATATTTCCGTTATTACAGTTTTCTTACCTGGCCTGTTTCACTTTTCCTCATCCCTTAATTTATCTCCAATTAACATAACACGTGCAGTTTTCTAATATAATATTTTGAAAATAGTGACCATTGGCAGGATTAAATAAGCTAAAAATTCTATTTTGAGCTGAATTTATTTTTAAAATTTTAACGATAATGTTATACCTCTATGGAATGGTAATAAGGCCCACTTTATTGTTGGTAATAAGGCCCTATGGTTTTTGCACGTGATCAGGCAGGATAAACAGCGGATAATGTTGAAAATGCCGACAGTCACGGTCACAATGATGAATATATTGGTTTATAAGCAGTTATTTTGTCTATGTTATGATGATATAATTTCATGAAGTGAAAGGTCGGCCTTATTACCCTCAATGATGGGCCTTATTACCACCACTTAGTTACACTGCACATTGTATCAACTTTTATTCTGAACTATTCATCAATTACTGTTGATTTAAGTTTGTTTTACTCCTATTTATAATATTTGTTCATACACCTGCAGAATCTAATTTTCTTTTTTCTCATAGTGGTACTTTTATGAGGCCATACAGAATATATTGGTCTAAAAATGCTGAGTGATTTGGTGTTTATAAAATGCAACAGAAATAGCCTAAGCTGCATTTCAGGTAACAGCCTTTGAGAAACAATTAAATTATTCCTGGAATCTGATTACTTTATTTTTCAGTAAAACACCGACATAAAGCTTTTCTAATCATGTGTATGTAGTGTTCGAGTGATTTCAAAAGTCTTGAATGGTCTTGAGACTAGCGGTCTTTGTCTTGGTCTTGGTCTTCAGGATAAAAGTCTTGGTATTGAGGTTCAAGGTCTTGGTCTTGAAGTTTCAGGTCTTGACAACAAGACTGCATAAAAGCTGTTAAAAGATAGGTGCGTAAATATGTTTTAAACGATCATGAGCTTGGAGAAGAGCGTACTTCTAATGAGATTTAATCCCAGGTCATTGGTGCAGATGATTTAATGGAGAGAGATACACAGTACTTCTGGTATGAATCTAACCCGTGACGCACCAGCCGTCAGACTTCGACTGGCACATTACATCGCCACGCCCAATCTATGTTTAATACTAACTCGCAAGTGGTATTGCATTGAGTTCTCGTGATATCCTCTATATATTTAACACGTTGACTGTCAGGAACGAGATAATTCAGGTATGCCTGATCGCGAGGGACGAGATATCTCGTTCTCCAAAGTCAGGTATTGATAGGGGCTATAAGCTGAATATGAGCAAACAATGATACAAAGGGTCTCGCCCTCTCAACGGTCGTTGACATCGGCGTCACCTGTCTGATTAGCATTTGAGTCGATTCAGCACCGCCTGTCAGAGCCCACCTTGTATAGAGAACTCAAGTAATCCGACACTGCTTCGTCGCCTCGCAGAACAATAGACCTACTGGTTTCGTCTAATCGCCATCAAATGATACGCTCGCTGTTAATCAAATATTGACCCCGCGGCCTACATGTATGTGTTAACCGATGATTGGTGATGAGAAGTTCCAAGAGGAGAACCATCAATGATGCTACTTAACCGGCTCATGAATGTGTGGTAGATCAGGTGCTGGCGTTTCATACAGAATTGAATCGTCCATCGCATCGGTGAATGGAAAACTGGAAACATGAAAAGCATGCATTATTAATTAGACCTATCCGTTCATTTGAAAAGCATGAGTGCTTTGAAACACTATAAACGGTGTCATGGAGCTCGTGCAGGTTACATAACATCATTAATAATAGTTAGACTAAAATAATCAGTAGCTGGAACCAGCTTATTAAGTAACAGTCTCTTAGTCTTATCATAATTATTTGAAAGGCCGGGTGTGAGCTCATCCGTCTCATCTCTGGATGCAGAGGGATAAGGGCAGCGAGACGGCTAAGGAGTTGTGTGCAGAGTTTGAACGTCTAGGAAGTCCAGGAAAAGAGTAGGAATACTGGTACAATTTGGTTGATCAGTAGACAAAGTTTTCAGTTTTGAGCTTCAGATCTGCGGAATACGAGAGAACTGCAAGAGGTGAGATTTCTATGATAGTCCCTATTGGTACCCTACTTTGAGTAGTTGCCCTTGTAGCCTTTAGGAACACTTTTGTTAAGAAGTTTTCAACACTTTAATTATATTTCATTTTCTTTAGAAAATTAAAATAATAATCTTCGTAAAGTATAGAAGGTACATGTACACTGTTTACTTCAAATAATTTATAAAGAGATTGATATACGAGTATTTTAATTGAAAAGTAAGTTTTGTAAATAAATCTTAAAACTATTGAATATATTGAATAGCATAATACATGTATAATGTGATGACACTTTCAATAACGATGATTATGATTATAATAAAGATAATAGTGATGTCGATATAAACACATCATCATTATGATTATGGTGGTGACGACAATAGAATAGCCTACATATAGTAATCGTGAAATGATCTGAACACAGTGGCCAGTGACGTAGGACGTATGCAGATAAATCTTTTAGGATCGACTGTAGACATGAATTTCGAGGCAACTACTAAGAAGTGTTTCAAACACAAAGGCTGGTCTTGGGAGCGATTCCGTATAGCGTCCTTGACGAAATGTTCAAAATAAATGACTGACTTGTCCCATTCAATTGCACAATATTCCTAAAGTACGATTAGATAATTATTAAGTAGGAATATGGTGTTGTTGGATGCTCCGTACAACAGAGATATTGTGTTGCCAAGTGCCCACAATTATAGACTGTTTTCCACATTTTGGATATGCACCGAACGCACAAGAAGTCTTCTAATAGGCCTACAAACCATACGGTGTTTACAAATGCGTTCAGCATCAGAACAAGCATTAGGGTTACCGATTAAACACAGGGTTCGTAGACTTAAGTGCAATTCAGTGTATGCCCAATTAGCTTACCATTCCACGACACCGAATAGTATCTATGCCCCAATGCATGAATGCTTGTGAAGGACTTGTACATATAGCTCAAGATTCAAACGCAGTTCCTTAGTGGTTCGCGGTGCTGTTGCATCACTGTACAGTGTCACAGTCCTTGAATCCAACTCAAACCACTGTGCAAGGATCTTGAACAAGTTCTTTACTTGCAATTGCTCATTGTGGCGCAGTATAGTACTATGGTAAGACACTAGTACGAAGATCTAGACTCAATCTGAATTCGCCGCATTGCGTAGTACATGAGGTGCTTTGGCGTGTTAACATCAGAGCTGTGGTCGGAAGCGCCTGCAAGTACATGTACATGTAATAGCGGATTTGAAGACAACGAAACTGTGCATGATTACGATTCAGTAGTAACGCAAGTACTCATGTAAGTACTTAGACAAAGCCGGTCTAAATTTGAAAAAAGAAATCGAAGTAATATGATTGTATTCTGGCTTTGTGTAAATTATCTTATGTAGCCCATATAACCCATAATGTCATTTTGTATATTATTTTATATAACCCATAATGCCATTTTGCATATTGTTTTATATAGCCCATAATGTCATTTTGTATATTATTTTATATAACCCATAGTGTCATTGTGTATATTATTTAATACAGCCCATAATGTCATTGGGTGTATTGTTTTATATAGCCTATAACATTATCAGCATTTATGTGCGTGTCTAATTACAATTGCTGGTTGTAGCCTGTCCAACAGGAGAACATGAGACACAGAGGTCCATTCTTGTTCTGGCTACTAGTAGCTTTCCTCAGACCATCAATGGGAACGTCGAACGTCATGTGCAGTCTGTTCCTAATGTCGCGTGACAGTCAAGGCAACCCGTTCTGCTTCCTCGACACTCCCTCTGTTGTGTTTAGTGGAGTTAGTGATTGGCTTAGTTGTTTATTACAACACTGTTCGATGGATGCATCCTGCATATCAGTCAACTATCACGAAGCCACTTCCATCTGCGAACTCTTCTACTATCCATCGATGCAGAGTCTGACGATTACCGACCAATGCAACAGCTATAAGGTACATGCAATCAACTGATATAATCTGTACAGTCGCTCACCATGTTCTACTACCATGTTCTAGTACTGTAACAGACCAGAGACAATCAATATAATGCAATTACTGGACATGAAAACTTTCTGACTGAATAAAGCGCAACTGACTTAAGATGAAGTTTAATTGCACCTAATTTCTAGAACAAATTATTACTAAACCATTTTCCACATTGATTTGTTTCATTGTGTAAAAGATTATAATACTTTATTTTAATGTGTCATTGCAAGGTATAGCCTAACATACTTGCACACTATAGACCTACATGTAAATCAATCAAAATGTTCTGGCAATAATTATGTAAATCAATCAAAATGTTCTGGCAATAATTATACGCTTAGTATTGGTGTGCCCCGACAAGCAGGATGAATGTCCCTTAGACGCATTTCCTGTTGTAATCATCTGTAGGCCTATACCATGCTTGTAAATATGCACACACATTGCCGTTGCTGTTAAATTAAGTTGTGCAATCTTATATATTTGCTTGTATCGATGATTGCAATAAAGATTACTTGATTTACTAGACTTCTGTTTGGGCCTAATATAATTTGTTTTTGTAGATTTGCATTTCAACTATTGGGCCACAGCATGTTTTAGATTATGGGCCGGCATTCGCCATACTCACAGTATTACAGTATATCTAACCTCAAGTCTCATCTCTTCAAACACTCGTATACTGACTCCTCTTATCATTCCGCTGCCCAACCACCCTCCCAAGCGACAACTACCTTAACAGCAGCTCTGCCGTCCTCTGGCCTCCTGGAAATCCGACCTCTAACCACCACAAACTTGCCTCTGGACAACCCTTATGATTTGACGCAGCGCTCGAGGCTGGTGCTTTGCGCATAGCCTGCCTGAGCGCTCTAGAAGTCTCCAGATTACGCTTACGATTATCATTGTTGTTTTCTAATTTATTCCAGAAGGTGAATAGTCCAACCGCTGTTGATTACTGCATACCAACAGGTCAGTTACATGTACAGTCGATTCTAAATCGGCTCTGAGTAGGCCCCTAGAAATCTTTGAGGGAGTTAAGGGGACGCTATATAAATGCATGTTATTATAAAATAAATAGACTTGCTTTTCTACTAACAGTCGAATCTGATTGAAACTGATTTCATGCACAACGCTAAGTTGAAGTTCTCTGTAATAATACTTATTATTGCAGGTGCACCAGAAAACTCAATTAAACAATGCTCTGTGTAAATTAATGAGCAGGTTTTTTAAATTTCTTGCAGTTTCATATAAAGCTTTCTAACGTTGTGTGGACTTTTCACGGTACATGTATAATTGAATAAAGTAGTCAAACGTGGGGGGAATCCCCCGAACAAAACTTATGATTTAAGTAGGTCATAAATTTTGTAACGTGCGTATGCAGATTTTCCCCGAAAATAGAAGTGATGACTAAAAACTAAAACAGGTCGTCAGTTTTTTAGAGTTGGGCTTGTACATTTTCTTCCAAAATAGATTTGATGACTAAAAAACGTCATCAGTTTCTTTGGAAGATGTGTATGTATGTATGTATGAAAAGTTCCAAAAGTCAGACAACTTTCGGGATCCTCCCCCGAGAAGTGGGGCACTAGATTACACACTGTACAACCATGTGCACAAAAAATTAGTAACTCGTAACAAATAATCATGACTATACGCTATATTAAGAAATCGATCTTTTTCGATTTGGATCTGAAGAAATTGAGTAGCAGGTCTGACCGTACAAAATTGTTGAAATTGTTCGAAGCATGAGCTACAACAATGTCTATGGCCTACACCGGGTTGTCCCGCTGCTAGCTATTTTGATTATAGGAGGAGACTTGGTCCTGAGTTTGAGGGGGACAAGCTATTTTAGGATAGCGAGCGCCGAGACAATACCCAACTAGGCCTATTTAAAAAATTCTCTACACAATAGCGGTAGCATTTTAAGCTGTCATCTTTAAATATTTCTCTTTATTTAAGTGTTGAAAAGAGTGTTTTGAGACTTCACTAACTCTTGATACTTTCGTAACTCAGATAACTGCAACGTAACTTATATAACTTATCGTTCATTTGAGCTGTTATTGAGCTGAGTGTACACTTGGTACATCATCAAAGTGTAGACAATTATGAATAATACAAAATACCGCATCCCCTTGTCCTAAAATATTGAGAGGGGGCCGTACCATCCTGCCCCATAGGACTCCGGCTCTCATTGTGCTGTTGTGTTTGCAGAAGGTAGGTTTACACCCGATTCGGGTGCTCGAAACGATTTATTGATTTCACAAAACTAAAGCAGTGAAATGTTGAAGACATAGAATCTGGATCGTATCTGTAGATCCAATCACTCTGTTCATTGTGAAGCAGAAGGTTACAGTACACAGCCTTGGCCTCTGAATATTGACAAGTCAGAGAACAATAGCATAGGGGACACTCCCGAAATTTGCGCCCCTATCCTCAAAAAAGCTGATGACCTCTTTTTAGTCATCGCTTTCATTTTCGAAATTTGCGCCCTTTTTCTCGGTAAAATCGCTGGAAATTTGCTAATTTATGGCATTTCCGGGAAAAAATGCTTACACTTTCCCTATTTTGCGCCTTCCCCAGCCCTGCGCCCTGGGACATTTGTCCTCTCGTCCCCTTCGGTACGCTACAGGACAGGTTAAAGCAGGAACCTACATGTATATAACTCTTTACTAGCATTTTAATGCAAGTACCGCATCGTTGTTGCATTTCTAGGTGCTTCTCCTGTCTATCGTCCTCAGTGCTGTTCCTTTCCATTCACTTATCAAGGCGGTCTCTACTATTCCTGCGTCAACCAGACATGCTACAGACCTTTGCACACATTGGTGGCTTGTAACCAGTCAATCGGTAAGTCTCCACATGGACTTCCAACATCATAGCATTTCGTAGAACACGTAAGATATGGGAACGTTGCTTATTGAGAATTACATTTGTAGGCCTATGTATGCATATATGCATTTGTGTATGTATGTATGTATGTGTGTGTATGTATTTATGT
>JAQFXW010000760.1:0-17061 GCA_034693945.1 Dendrobaena attemsi
TTTCTGTTTGTCTGGTGGGACTTTTTTGAGCCAACCTGTAGTATGCTGTGTTACTGCAAGATTTTATTTGCCTATTATAAATCAGAGAAAATGCAGTCTGTGCTATTATATGTTATAAGCACGAGCCCAAGTGTTGTTAGTTGTTGTTTCAGGCGCAACTACTGCTAAAGAGGAGCATCCTATTAACATGCTTCAGGCACAAATGTTATTAGCAAGAAGTCCTCTTCTTGTGTTCAGCGGAGTCGTTGCGGCAACCATGGACCGGCGAGGCATCGGCGGATGGATGCGCGGAGGCCCTTAAGCAGACACGGCCGTTGAAGGGCCCCGAGGCAGAGGCGACGGCTGAGGGGCCTCGACGCAGGAAGGTATACCTAAACATATACAGGATTACAGACCTATATATGTATGCAGAGATGTATATAAACCTTTTACTTGGAGTCGTCGAATTTTATAAAAGACGTCGTTCGGTCAGTCAGAAGACAGATATAGAGGCATTCATTTAAATGGACGGCGAGCTATTAGTGGGAATTAGGAGTGGCGATCAGAGAGGAAGACAGCTGACGGTAGAAGGAACGTAGAATAAGGAGTGGCATTTAGTATAATAGGAGAAGGGAAGAGAGGAGGAAGAGGAGGAGGAGGTAGAAGCTCCGTGGGGAAAGACGGTGGTAAGTTAAGGTTGACAGGAATCCATTTAAGAACGGTTCTACACTATATAGGTACTGTTGTGGGCTGAGCGTATACACGCCTGCGTGAAAATGCTCGTAATATACGACACAATATATCTAAGTTTATACGCGTAAATATTTCAAAATAATTATTTAATTATTATATCTAATGATACCACGTAGTTACTTTCTACATAGATGCACGTATAGCCTTTGTTTTCGCTGTGTATATGAAGGAAATAAGGCCAGGTTAAAGACACGGAGGTAGTCTCAGACTGATTGACTGACCGACTGACTGACCGACTGATTGACTGGAAGAGGTTAAACAACATAATATAATGTTAAAATGAATTAAGCTACACATATAGACTTAAAGAAGAACAAAGACATACGGACTAAAACCAATACTAGATATACGGTCATTAAAAGCGTTTGGATGCATGTAAACAATTAGACGTACAGGTAAAGAGAGAGGACTTGTAAAGACAGACAGGTAAACAGACAGGCCAAGAGATAGGTATAGACAGACAGGTAGACATACATGTAAAAAGACAGGTATATAGACAGACAGGTACTGTAGATGTAAACGTAATGTAAATCTCAATTTATTTAGGTAAACAGACAGGTATAGACGGACAGGTAGATAGACATGTAAAGAGAAAGATATAAACAGGTAGACAGACATGTAAAGAGAAAGGTGTAGACAGGTAGACAAACAGGCTGAGGTGTGAACCAGCTGCATCTAATCCGTTGATCGCATTTTCTTTGTAGACGTTCGGAATTGACGCATTGGAAGAGCTTAAGTGCGTCGCTGCACTCACAATTAACTCCCCTAGTGCACACTTAATGGTCATGACGATGCACTTAACGTAAAAAGTCTGCTCGAAAGAGTGCACTATAGCAGCAATGGCGCACGGCGGATGAAAAGGGAAACAACGGAGGGAGCATCGTTTAAAATGTGCTCGAAGCTTTTGCGGTTAGTTATAAAGCAGTATTATAAGAGCGACGACGACGCGAAGAAGGACAACACGTTGTGCCTCCGTTTGGAGCGAAGTCTCGTCGCTAATGACAGAGCGCAGTCGACGTAGAAGTGCAAATGTATCTTGTTCGGAAGTACAATCCGTTCAAGCGAGCGGATGCCACTGAGGTGGAACTCGGTTCCGTTCAGCTGGAACCGACAGAGACTCACCACCACAGCACCTGCAGTGGCTCTAGCAGCAAGAAGAAGACAGCCGAACGAGAACTTCATCTGCTCAACATAAAGATCGTAGGTATCACAGTTCACATATTATTATATTGTAGGCCTATGGCATTCTAAATAACTTCAGTTGCGCCAATATACCTGCAGAAGTATAGGCCTAACCTGATTTGTCATATCATAATCTCATGATGATTATAGTGGCGTGCATATAAAACCGTTCTGTCTTACTAAATTTTCATTTGTAGTCAAACCTTTCTAGTCAAACCTTTCTCTTCTGGCTTCAGTCACAAAGTAAACACTTCGCTTATAAGTCATTAGAATTGAAACAGTTGCGGAAGATTTAGAAATCTGCAACCTATAATAGCCTGACGAATCTGTTTATCACAGGTATAGGCTTAAAAAAGTAGGATGAAAAATATCTGCCCATCCAAGAGGCGACTATGTCTGTCATTTTACGTACTTATATGATAAATTAAAACACAATATTTTACATGTATCATTAGCTACGCTCATGAACCAAAGACTAAGCGTACGGGGACAGACCGGACGGACAGCAGGTCTGAAAGTGATCCGGGTCGGTCCGGGTGGGAGACCCGGCTTTAGATTTTGGGACCAATGTAAAAGTAATGGAAATATACATAAAAAGAGAGGAGAGACCCGGCTATCTTTTCAAACCACTTTCAGCCCTGATACGTCCTCTCTTTGTACGTGTTGTTAAATGCGATGATAGATCTATAGGCCTATATTAAGTTAGTCGAATTTTCACGAATCTTGTATAAGTGAAACGGTGGAAGTAGTTTTCCACAAATGCATTGAATAAATATCGTCAGATGTGTAGGATTATAATCGTTAGCAGAGAAGTGACGCCCCGCGACGTTGCAAAACCTTCCTTCAAGTTCAAACTGACGCAGTCTGTTTTTGTAAGTTATACAGACCGACAGCAGCAAATAGGACAAGCTACACACTTAACTCATTTCTCTCGTCAGCTGAAACCGAATCAATTGCCTAAAACTGATTGCATGTAACTATAAAAGAAAATGTATAATTTTATATATAGAGCCCTTTAGGTAAGTCACAATGGCGCTCCAGCAAGACAAGTAGACCTATTATATAGGAACCGTGCACCGACTGCAGATAATAATTAATGTTTTGCAACGAGCTGAGAAGGTTTCTTGTCTAACTGCTGAGGATGCTAATAGTTTCATGTGGCAAATTGCAGGACAAGTTGTTGGCCGATATAGAGGAGGAGCATGACACGGAGATTGCTTTCACAAAAGACGATGAGGTAAGAATTGATTCTAACGAAACGTAAGTACACACGAAGACATTCATGATGTAAACAAGATTGACTATCATGTCATAATAAATCAAAAACACTCGTCCTATGCTAAAACTTGATTTTCTCAATCTGGTGTGTCTATTATTGAGATCCAAGCATTCACTGAGAATGATTATTAAATGCATAAAACAGCTAATATGAAATCCAATCACTGATATGCTATGGTATAGTATGGTACCTGTTCAGAATTAACTGTTGGGACATTTCTTGAATTGATAAAAGCAACACTTTGTGATAAATCCTGCTTAGATACACTTATTACACTTTCTTGCTGAAGTTGTGGATGGATAGAGGCGTCTATGCGAAAACGGAGAAATTGGAGAACAATAAAATGGAGTACAAGCGTTTGATTCATTATGACATAAACAGTCAATGATGATGACGAGTATAGGATAAGGAAGAGGAATAAGAAAAAGAAGAAGATGAAGACGAAGAAAACGAAGACGAAGAAGATGAAGAAGCAAAAAGAAGAAGAAGAAGAAGAACAACAACAACAACAAAAAGAACAGGAAGAGGAAGTGGAAGATGAAGAGGAAGAGGTAGCGGAAGAGGAAGAGGAGAAGGACGAGGAAGAGGATGAAGAAGAGGATTAGGAAGAAGAAGAAGAGAGGAAAAATAAGAGAAAAGACAGAGAAAGGCAAAGCAAAACTGAGGAGAAATAATTAGAGGGGAAAGAGGAGGAGGATTAAATTTTTCAGAAGGTCAAAAAGTGTTTGATTCAATGGGGAAGAGCGAAGAGAACGCTGTAGGGCCTACACTTTAAAAATGAGCCAAAACGCAGTCAAATGGAGCTTGTCGACGCAGAGACCATTTCATCTGTGAAACGGAAATGAGTGACAAGACTTCAGGTAGTTTTCACGAGCATTATTAAAGAAACGTTTCAAAGAAACATATAAAACCATTCTGAATAAAGCATAGAAAGAGCACATTAGTAATCCCATAGCGCAGGTGGCTAATGGATGTTTGAAATAGAGATGTTGTTATTGTTAGACTTTGAAAGACTTCCGTTTCCGTCCATAGTTTCAGAGACCAGGCAGAAAAAGGAATGCGAAGAAGAAAAGGAAGAAAGACGAAGAAGAATGATGCAAAAGGATGATGGAAGACAGGAGGATGAGGAAGAGGAGGGATAAAAGAAATGAGACAAAAGAGGAAAAGACATATAGGAAGAAAATGAAGAGTTTGAAGAGTAGATACGGTAGTTGGAGGCAGATGAAGATAGGGAAGAGGAGAAGGATGAGGAAAAGGAAAATAAAGAAGAAGAACCTCTACGCGTTCAGTACAAGAACACAGGAGAGGGATGGTGCAAAGGAAAGAAACCATTGCACGTATTTATGTGCAACAAACCTATTGCGCTTTTGTTTATGTCAATTATTATACGATCAGATACGCCTGTACCTGTATTTCTTCTTCAATATACACCAAATCAATCTAATTAATGTTCCTTTCCGATACGTTTAGGCATTAAGAAATATTTCTCCTTAAAGTCTCTTTTCAGAATATTCATGGCTTCCAATCGATAGTTGACTTCCTGACGCAATTTGCGCAATGCTGCAGTTTGGTACATATGTGGCTTACATCTAGCCTCAAGATTATTGTACGTCTTGTGTGATGTACAGGGTGAGCGAAGGAATGACCCCCTATGTTCATTGCTTATATCTCGGTCAAAATCACGAATTCATAAATAGAATTTTACACGCTGAAAGGTAATTCATAGTTACATATTAATGCCAAGTTTCATAAAAATATTTCAAACAGAATAAAGGTTATTCAATCTCTAGTGCGTCACCCACTGTTTATTGATGCTTCAAATAATGGCAAACAGTTCTTTGCTAATATTTTTGCCAAAAGTATGATTCTATTAATTAAATAGATCAGATACGCCTGTACCTACAGGTAGTTCATATTTACATAAAACACCCAAATTATTACACATTATTTTGAACGTAAGACAAGTTACAGCACTTTTAGAGAAGTTACAGCACTTTTAGCGAGTTCACCTACTGAATTCTGATGATTTAGAAACTTGTCACGCAACAAATTTTTCCTCAAAAAGTGCTGCAGAGAGAGAGAGACAGACAGAGACAGAGACTGAGACAGTGACAGAGAGAAGACCAAAACACGGAGGCTTCAAATGTGTAGGCGAGTGCAACAGCCTACACTCTACATGTATATTTATTTCTCATCTCTTTTCGGCTTTAAAGCCGATACAGTTAATTATATATATATATATATATATGATTATAACAAACTTAGTGTTACAGAGACTGCAGCTTATTTTACCTGAATGTCAACATCTGCATCTGGATTTCAATCTCATGTTGATTGTTATAGTACACCACATGCATGCACGAGAAAATTCCAAATTAATATTACATTAATTAGTGAAAATCTAGTAAAAACCGTCGTCAAATCCTACCATAAATTATAATTCATAGTACAAATCATACAGGTGCGAATTGAAGTAATAATAGTGAAGCCGTGATTCCCCCGTGAAAGGAGAGGGACGGCAGATAGCATGAAATTAACAGAGATGGCATATGACGAAGCATCGGTTACACAGATTAGCTGTTACAGAGACTGCAGCTTATTTTACCTGAACGCATGCACCCGGTCTATAGGACAGCAACCAGATCACGGACTGAGATAAAGAAAAAGAAATGTTCGCAAACGTTTGATCGTGTCTTGCAGAGGCTTAACCTAAGTTTGATCCATCCGCCTGGAATCACTTTCTTCTTTTCAAATTTGACTCCAGTTCCTCTGCTTATTCTTTCCATAGTTTCACAATGGTCCTGAAATAATATCTGCAACATTCGAGAGTAATTAAACCGCTTCGGGTCTGGAGCGCCACTGATAAATTCATTCATGATGTGGTGCTTTGAAAATGTCAGATAATTGTAATCTAACATTCCTAATGAAATATGCAAGTAGCATGCGTCTTTAAATGATCGCTAATGGAATTTAAAGAATGTCAGTGCTTCGCCACACAACGACACCCACACATGCGCCTACACACATCACACACACACATTTATAAGCACACCTACACACATACACACCTATAAACACACGTATACACACATATACCTTTAAAAACGCATACATACACACCTACAAACAATTACACAGAGCAACGTTTAGTTACTGTGAGACATAGTTGCTCGTTGACGGACACAGGGGATTCTATTCCTATACCAAGTGGGCGCACTTACACCCAGTGCAAAATAGAGGGGGAATCGATTTTTCTTTATAATTATTTTGCCTGAAATAGAGGGGGAAGTCACAAATAGGGGATGAGCTCAAATTTTGCCTGAAATAGAGGACAAGAAGATTTTGAGCCCGGTTGCTAAGGAAGGATAGAAACCCTTCGAATGACTTTCAGAGGAACGGCGTCGCACCGACACAGATTTCCACCCTGAGCACTCGATAGGTACGACCGACTTCATATAACTAGTAACCATTCGGGCAAGTCAATTACAACCAGACATTTAACATAATACAACATACTGACTACTGAGCTTATGTCGTATTGATCATACAAATTAATTATGCAAGTAGCGTATAACAGGCCCCTAATGATGGTGGATTCGTGCTGAGTGCATCAGCGTCCATTGTTCTTTCAGTCAAGAGTATGAGATGGCTTATTGAAAGACCAGACACCCGATCCAATTCATCCCTGTTACATTGACTCTTCGGTTACATCGGATCACCCTCGCCGCCTATTATAACACGCCTCCTGAAACAACGAGCCTTGACTGTGCTCCTATTCTTTGCTTCACGAGTGGTGATCATGATGTGGTGGTGGTTGCTGTTGGGTGCTATAGAATGGCGGCTATGGAAGGTCTCGTCAACACTGAGGATAGAATTAGCCACTTTGATTGACAGACGCTATTGTGCCATCAGAGATTATGCTTATAGATGCCGTTATACATGTATAATGACCGATATAAAAATGCGTCTTTCACACAGAATAGTCATTGTCAGACTGCAGTCGCCTCAGATAGCAAAGCCTTAAAGATATTATATACGTACATGTGTATATAAAATGCCTATTTATTTATTGATGCTCTCCTATACTCCTATAGTCTTTTTTGCTCCTTAGAACTCCTCAAACTTTTCTCTCTCGCCTTAAGACTGGTCTATCTGCCTGCGCTGGGATTGAGAGCACCTTCGAGTAGCACCCTTGAAGAGGCGCTATTTGAAATGTTTTTGAAATGAATGAATAAATGAAAAATGAACGAAAGAAAAGTTTCCATATGTATATCTATCGTCAGTATATGTCACTTATTCATTTGAAGGGCATACAAAGCAATTATTCAGAACGACTCTTTGAAGTATATAATATAGGAACGGTATTAAAGTTTAACTTGAATCTCATTCAACGTAAACATATGACGTCATGAACCTCTGCTTGACCCCCATGATAAATGATCAGTTACTAAAGGAAACTTTGTGAAGTTCGGCGGTCTTGTATTTAAACTAATGTTTCCTTCTTCGATCTTCCTTCTTCTGTCTTTTTCATCATAACATTATTTTACTTTCTACATCGAACGTTTCTCACTGATTCTGTGCTTTATGCATGAAATCGCTGCAGCACTGCACTGGCTTCCTATTTTCTGCGTAACATATAGTCCTTCTGCGACCTAATATGAATTCCGCTCTTACAGTTTTCATGGTAGACTTTTCTTCTAAAAGACGCTTGCTGCCTTGAGCGATGACACATCCAGCTCTGTATACTCGTCATCATCTGAGCTGCACCGTATATCCATGGCAACCGACGGTTCCACTGGGCATCGTCTAGCCGAGTGCTGCTGCTGCTGCTGCAGAAGAAGTTCATCATTAAAATGAAAAGCGTTATAGCCACTTTGCCTATATATGCCGAAGCAGAATTAATGGTGTTTGTCTTCCGCCCGAAGCGACCACGTGCTGGAGACGAAGGCGGCCTCAAATTAAGACGTTCTGCCGGACCAGACACCTCTTCGCCTTCAGCGCTTCATAAAAACTGAAAGATGGCCGACTGTTGCTACGGTAACCAGGGCAGTATACAAATGATTCAGAGAGAGACTCCGCAACATCGTTAAAATTCTCTCGCTTCACGCTAAGAATTAATTGATAAAAACGTTCTCTCGAGAAATATAATCCTGCGAGGGCTTCCAGCTCCTTCCATCTCCTCCTCCATGTCCATCCATCACTCCTACCTTTCTGCACCCCAACCCATTAATTCTTTTCTTCCTCCAAAAGTCTCTTCCTTACTCTTCTCCTCTGCGCACCGAGCTGTCATCTACTGAAGCGCATTACCCTGAACACGGATTATCGGACACGATTAATTATTTCTTCCTTTAGAGGAAATTAACAAATCTATCTATGAGGCTTAAGACGGCGGAGAGAATGATTGAATTTTGCCGTCACTATCGATCAAGTGTTCTTGGTAATCGGTGCATAAGCAGACGACAAAGAATCCATTAACCGCATGTACCCAGAATGCCGTGTGATTGAGTCTCTCCTCTTTCCGTCCGAGATTTGAACAGCTCATTGGAGCGACGTCGATTCAAAGTCAGTTTCAATTTCATAAAGTAAGCAATCCAGAACTCAATTGCCATGAGAACAATGGCTGGCGATGTTGTGGGAGAGACAAAGCGACTGACAGACAGACACATTTCAAAGGGCGTGTGGAAGCAAAGGCAGGTGGAAAATGGAAGAGACTAGAGAGTAAGATGAGTATAGGCAGAAGAAGAAAGGCATGAGAACTAAAATGAACGAAGTGGAGAAACATGAGGAGCAGGAGTAAATCATGCGTCGTTCTGAGAGATCTTAAAAGGTGCTACATAATATCTGTGTTCAGAAGTATTTAGGCGATTCCTTAAAAAACCTCAAGAGTTTCACGTTCAATTAATCTGTTCGAGAATGTGAAAATAGCTAAAAAAAAATTTGTTAGTTGCTGAATTTCAAATCAAATAAATCCGAGACGATTTTTGGAGAATTCTCAATTCTGTATTCTTTCAGAATCTAAACCTGTTTCTACTTCAGTAGATTGTGGGATATAAACGCGTGCCACATTTACACTATTTGCAATTGTATGTAAATCAAAGTGCGTTTAGGCAGTTGGTATTTAATAAAGAATATACTTACTTTATATACCTTGCACTAAGCTTATACAGGGTACAATAGGCAACATTGATTATTTACATTTCAACCATTCAATGTTTTCTCACACTGTCACTCGAATAGTCAGTCATTGTTACTTATCATTTGACAAAGAAAACGGACCAATAGTATAAAAATTACCACATCAAAGAAATGGTCTCAACAAATTCTTAGCAAATTGATAACTAGATTGACATGTTGAATTCTGAAGACACGATAACACACTGTGACAGTGTGACACACACAGTACACAAACACCCACACATACATACAAGTTACAAGCGTCTCTAAGAAGAGACATGCGTGCTATATTAGCGTCTCACGTACAATAAAAAAATATAGAAGTAGACCATATATCGGGCTTAATTCTAACTGGCAGGAAATTTTCTGCTAATTATTCGTTGAACGTTCGCTAAATCTTCTTGCAATCTGCCTGTCTGGTTGTCTGTCGGTCTGCCTGTCTGGTTGTCTGTCGGTCTGCCTGTCTGGTTGTCTGTCGGTCTGCCTGTCTGTCTGAAATCAAGCAAGATCGATAAGAAAGGTTTCTAGTGAAATGCAGACAGAGACGGTCAGCCAGAGAAACAAGCAATGGTTCATGTACACGACCCATTACGTAAGTATTGGAATATTTTATCGAACGTCCACTGCCGCTGTTATATGTATGAATTGTGTCGTCTCCGCAATTCCCCCGACGGACACTCTCTTCCATTGATCCACTGTTCCTAGATCCGTTGAGAAGGCGACGAGGATTCAGCCAATTAGACGTTCTTCTTAGAGGGGCGTGTGGGAGGGGTAAAGATAGCCGGAGAAAGAAGCGATGGGGGTGTGGTGATAAAGATGTCAGAGACGATATCAGTCGGGGATGTCGTCTTCTTCCAGCTATTATAGAGGTGTGCTTGTCATCTTGCCACATTTCTACATCCGCCAATGCTGCAATTGCTGCTGCTACTGTATAGCTTGTTGAAGACGGTGACGTCATTGTGCCATCTTCTGGGGATGAGTGCTTCGAATGGCACCAGCTGCAGTGGCTGCTAAGGTCAGATGTGAAATGAAGGAAAGGGAGACGGATGCAGAAGGAATTACCTTAAGCCGGGAGGGAGTTCTTAATTAAACCACTTGGATCTTCCTCAATCACTGCCACACGCTCGCGACGACTAATGTCCGTTTCGTCGAAGAGAATGTTCATTAGTAATATTTCCTCACATTTCCTCTTCTGTCTTCGGTCTTATGCGATCTTGATATTGTCGTATAATAATTGTATCATCTGATCTTATATAGCTTTGAGAAATTAATTTATATCAAAGCTCTTATCCAGCAATCTTTTCAAAACTTTATCCCATCTTCTGTGCTTTTATCTGTTTCCTCATCTCTTGTTCTTGTCCTTTCCTAGCATACACTCCCATATAACTATATCATAATTATCTCATTGCATTCCAAATTGCATTGTCATGTCATTTCCAATCGCTTGGTCTTGATAGACAGACAAAGAGCGGTTAGTTAGTAGATCTCTCTCTCTCCTCTCTCTCACTCTCTTTCTCATTTTAGTTTCCTCCTCCTCCTCCTGCTCCTCCTCCACTAACTTGGTCTCCTCCTATTTATACCCTTCTACTCCTTTTGTTCATTTCCTTAATAAGTAAGCTAGAGTATTATGCATGTTCTTTATTGAACCTCTTTCAAACTGACTGTGGGGAAAAACAGCAACCCAAATTCGCTTCGAAACGGCAGAAATTGGACATCAACATGTACAAGTGGCTGCAGCCATGACAAGCGGCCCCAATCCCATTAGCACAGAGAAAATGACTATTATGGAGGAAAACGCAGCAACAAGGAGAATAGTTGGACGAATCAGTCCAACATAGAATCGATCTGATCAAAGGTCAAAGGTCGCTGAGATGGATTAGACTTAGACTATTACTAATTCTGCACTTCTCAGGTTATCAACAAACCTTGTCTTCTCTATTATAGATGCTGTCTTCTCCAAGGCAAACCTATGATCATTTTCTCTCCATGCTGACTTTTCCTTATTTTCTATCTCTTCCTTTGCCTTGTTTCGTGTTTCATTTTTTCCTACTGGCGTATTTAGGCAATTTTACGGATTCAAACTCTCTGAAAAGGAATTCTTTACCTTTGTAAAAAGAAATTATACATTGAATTTACTTTACCACATTCAATCTTCTCAATGGAATGGTTGAACCCCTGATATTTTTTATGACTACGCCTCCGTCTTCGTCATCTCTCCATCTGCTTTGTTTTCGACATCTAAGCAGTCATTCTCCCGCAATAGATATATATATATATATATATATATGGGGCATGATAGTGTAGTGGTGAAGGTTGCCGCCTTGCAATCGAAGGGTTGCAGATTTGAATCCCACCCGCCGCATAAGGAACTTAAACAGGTCCTTCACTTACAATTGCTTGATGCACTTCGGCGTGTTGATTCCGACACAACTCCGGGCTGTGATCGAGACCGCCTCTGAGTAGTAAATGGACTTGACGGGCGGTATAGAAATATGTTAATATAGAAATAAAATAAAATAAAATAAATATATAATATGTAGACCTACTAGACTATAGGTTCCAAACAATATATATTTAGCCTATATGCAGCTATTCGCTCTTTTCAGTTGCATATAGCTTAAGTATTTTGATGCCTGGACACTCAAAGACACGTAGAAGGCCTATCCCGGAACGCATCCGTAAATTCCGTATACATGTATGTACTACAGTACTGTAACGCACATATCATCTTGTCGACGCTTATAAACCGTAACTTGGTCTCGTAAACAATCGCATAAAATGACTAATTGCTGTCTTGCTGAAATCATGCAATAAAAGGTAAGACCTGTCACATGAATCCACATGAGCTTTTAGAAAACATCAAAATAAATGCAAACAGATCAGAAGAGAGGCAGTTAATTTATCGAAATATTACTCGACATATTGTCTAGCATATTAGTTGGATATCTGTATGGCATGTTATTTAATAATATAATTTTGACCTTCTATAGTCTTTCCGCAGTCAGATGTTGTCATGTTTCTTTTCTCATAATTATTACTCTCTTAACATTTATCGGATGATGATTGGAGCTTATAACTTCTTACTTAAGTTACACTCATGTGAAATGTGGATCTTTTACGTTTAATATCAGCATTGTACACCCGTGTATAACTATGAAAGGTGCAAACTGTTCAAATTAAACAAAAATTGCCAATAAATTTAGTGTATTGTTCCGTATTAGACATTGCTTTCTTAATAAACACCAGATGAATTCATAATATTTAATAATTCTTCTTTTCTAGGAGTTTTAATAATACTTTTCGCTTGATAGCCTATGTCTAATAACTCTGCCTGCAGAAATGTGCATTCTGAAAGTTTTGTAAGCCACCTTGAAGGTACAGCATTATATCAGCTTACTCACGTACAGGCCTATATATAACATAATTAAAGTTGGAAAGTGCAAAAATTTAATTTCGACTTTCGTTTTCTTGTAAAGTGTTAAAATTTGAAATTGATTGATTTTCCTCATCAGAAGACCACTGTATAAATGTATGTTTGCACGAACACAACGATGAATAATTTCACTAAGCTTAATCTGACTCTAACTTTAATGTTAAACAATATTCAGTAATGTACAGGATCAGCTTTGTCGTTTCTTTCGTACCAAATTAATTTTTGAAGTCACTATCAATTATAAATTTTTCAATTTTTCAATAGTATTTTATTAGCAATATTGCACCGGTAATATGTAGCATTTTCAACTGCATGTTTATCACATCTTCTTCTCGTGTTCTTTATAGCTTGATACATTAATTAGGTCCAAGTATCAAACGACGCCATTCTATTCTGTACGGTTGTGCACTTTCCTTACTACGACGCCATTCTATTCTGTACGGTTGTGCACTTTCCTTACTACGACGCCATTCTATTATGTACGGTTGTGCACTTTCCTTACTTTTTTAAATTCATTTTTTTATCTATTATTCATAATTCAGTTCAGCGATAGCATTCTTCCTCTTCTTCGGCTTTCCACCATTCAATTCTTCTTTCGAACACCTATCTCATAAGAACAAATTTCCAAGCTGTGTTTGGCGTTTCTTGGCTTTTTGTATTCTTTTTTATTTGAATTCATAATTTATCTCTATAGCTTACTCCTGTAAAAGTTGTACAATCTGCTACATTTCGTAACACAAATACATGTGCACTTAATCTATCTTGAAAGCGGCGTGTATACAATGCATGCATGACAATTGGTTATCCGGTTTGCATTGGGACTTTTTTTCTGTATAGTGTAACCTATTGAATACTGACATCAACTGTCAAATGAAGAGTAGCCCATCTGATGTCGTAACAGCATTTTAAATGAATACAGAGGAGAGTGGGGTAAGGGCTGCTGTCGGGGCAAGAGCGGCCTAGCGAATATCTTAGGATCAGTGCGCATGCTCATGCTTTTCCCTGTCAGTTGGCGAACTTGTGCCGTAAATACCAGATGAAATATTATTAATTACTACTTCAAACTTACTTGAAATTAAATAAATTTGTTACTTTGTGGAAATCTCATGTAGTAGTGACGTAAAGTATAAAAAATGTTAAAAATTCATGTATGATTAGCAACATGAAACGAATTATACACTGTGTTTAGTGATAATCAAGGCTATGATTAGTGAACAATCAATGCCATTTAATTTGCAAGATGTCAGTATTGTTAGCATTTCAAAATGAGGTGGTGCTACGGGGCAAGAGTGGACAATTTGGAAGGGACAAGAGGAGCCATTGTGTTTTGCAATTCATGTCTGATTTTACCTACAAAAGGTGATAGTTTAGTCTACCTTATGCATGTTTTAGCCTAATTAAAGAAGATAGCAGATATGAGAACTTTGAATATTGTACTTTTACTAATAAATTTAAGTTTAATACAATTTCAGGTCGGTTTGTTCCATAAGAGCAACTCAATACTCCCTTGATACTTTGATACAGTGTTTAAACGCAATTAGAGACAAAACAGGGTCTCTGCGTGAAGCATATAGGAATTGTAGCATAAATGCGCATATGGGGCAAGACTGGCCCCAGGCTACTCTTGCCCCACCAGCGGGGCAAGAGTGGCCTTATCGACATTTTCAAAAAGCGCATTTCGTCATAAGTCTGAATAAGAAGGGAATCACTTTGTTGCACAAAGAAGCACAAGTGATGTCCATACTTTTTACCTCTATAGCATAAACAACAATCATTTCTTAACGACTACTTTAATAAGGTTTCTCCCTTAAGGGGCCGCCCTTACCCCTCTCTCCTCTACGCAGAGGATTGTAATGTAGGCCTATGTGTAACATTATGTCCTGTATTTGTGAGTATATATAGCGTGTGTCTTTAATATAATAATAATAAGAATATTACAAAACTGTTCCACGCATATCAAGACTTAGTGCTGAGCATAAAATGAGGCGCTACAGGAATGTCAATTTTAGTGTTAACGACGTTGTAATAACATTATGTAAGAAATTGTGTGCTGTAGAGATATAAAAGAGCCAAGTATACGTAAAGATGTATAGGCCTACGTAGGTATAAAAAGAAGCAGAATCAAATAGGCAATAAGCAGTCAAGCAGATATATCTACCTGCTTAGGTAAAGGCAGATATAGACTAACCGACACAAAGCCATAACCGTATATAGAAACAGACAAAGTCGTAGCAGCATATACATGTACAATTATACATGTAGAGATGTATGGTCGTAGAGAAATAGACGGCAAGAAAAGATAGACAATGACAGACAGCGGGAGACAAATAGGGGACGATAATTAATTTATAGACATTTCTAGCCCTATGGTGGGCATAATAATTTAAGCCGCAGTCCAGCTGATACAACGTACAACTACAACGTATAGTTTGACTACAGATTTTCAATAAGCAGATATGATCATAAGCTATATTAACAAGAGACAAATTTAATTGGCTGGCAGCCATAGACGACCATTCATTGTATAGACCTACATCTCATGCACTTTACTAGCGCCACCTATTGAAAGAGGTTGGAGTCTGAAACGAGAGTTGAGGAAAGCGAACCCGAATCTGCAATGGAAGCATTTGGAGACTCTGGAGAATGCGAACGATGATCAGAGGAGAATAAGACGAGCAAGAGGAGAATTGGAAGAAAGAAGAACCGGAGAAGATCGGAAAAGCAGAAGAGAGGTCAAAGCGGAAGGGATGGTAGGGCATACTATTGAGAGAGATGGAGAAGGCCTTTCTCACAGAGTCCATCAGTTGACAGACGACCACCAGAGGACGCCACAGATAATAAGAGACGTCGTAGGAAAGTACTCACGTAGACACGTGTACATGATGCACATCATATAGAGCTGCTGCTGCTGCTGCTGCTGCTGCTGCTGCTGCTGCTGCTGCTGCTGCTGCTGCTGCTAGCGTTGGATGTTCGTCGGGTGATGCGTGCGGAGGCGAGATCTGGTTCCGCATAAAACTCAATTATCTGAGCGAATATAATAAGGGGGCAGTGCGTCCCTGTGTTGGTCGAGTCCTGCATCTGCTCCTCCGTCCGACCTTGTTATTCGACGTTCCTGTTATTTGGCACCCGAAATGGACAAGAGGGAGGGAGCGAGGGTGCCCGCGGTTGGGTCTTCGAGGGTCGTCTGTCCCTCATGGGGCGATCGATTGCCCCGCGTCTGATGTCGATTGCGGTCGATGAGCAGAGAGACGGAGGCAACGAGGGTGTTATGCCACCAGTCTCTTTGTCTGCGCCCTTCTGTCACATGTCTGTCTCCGTCGCTTTCGCTCTCTCTCGGTGTCTCTCTGTCTGTCTCTCTCCTCGCACTGTCACTCTTCTTCTCTCTTTCTCTTCCTTCTGTCTCTGACTGTCTGTGTATGTCTGTCTCTCTTCTCTGTCTGTTTGTGTGTATGCGTCTCTATCTCTCTCTCCCTGCCTCTATCTTCCTGTTGTTTGCCTATGATGAAGTGTATGGGTGTCGAGTTAATCAATCAGATCATCTATAAGTATATGTTATCGATCGATCTGTGGTTCAATCAAGTCATCGATCAATGAGAGCCAATCAGTATCTGGCAGTCGATTCGTCCGTAGATTGCCCAGTTGGACAGTTAATTCGTCTGTCAATCAAAAATTGCTGTACACGGAGTTTGCAGAAAGAGCCTCACAGACCCACTGCTTCCCCTCAACTCGATACACATCACAACTGAAGAAGAAACAATCGGTGACTTATCACTGATTGATCGACTAGAAATTTAAATGACCGGTATGAGACTGATAGATCGGTCAATTAGAGTATGCGAATTGCCGAGGTATACAACGCCATCAGGACGATTTGACTGGTTTCTGCGTCGGCTGTTTACCCCGTTGGCCTTATTTCACGATCCAGACTATTGTAACGCTATCGATCTTAGAAGTGTCATCGATCCGTTGCGTTCTGTTCTAGGGCACAGGACCAGACATTGCAGAAGCGGATGAACCCATTCGGCGTATATATATGTAACGAAACTCTCGGGAACCTCCCTTCTTATTCTGGTTCTTGTTTCTGTTCTCTGTCCGGATGTTTCGGCCACTCCTGTCAGGCAGTGGTCTTAGTCTAACTTCCGTCTTGCCGTGAGGAATCCTTTGGATCTGGAAGGTCCGGACTGGTCCGGACAGGTCCGGACAGTGTCCTGACAGTGTCCTTAATACAAGACACGAACACCAAACTTCACCAAGAACACCT